>JAUZST010067666.1:0-22239 GCA_034779995.1 Parotocinclus haroldoi | reverse complement strand
GTCCATGCCCCATCACGGTCAGTGTGTTTTGGCAGTCTTGGGTGACCATACACCCTACTGAACAGTCAATGTGGGGCCCTCTAGTCCAGTTTAACATGCTTCTGTTCACCCCCTGAATGAGAGTTTGCATCTCATTTGTGTAATCGAACAACTTTTTTACCTTTTCATTTGCCTTTCTGATGATATTGTTTAATGAAATAAAATCGAATGCTTTTATTCCATATTCATTTTAAAATGTCCTCTATTTTTGCGAGCAGTGGTATATAGCAAATATTACACAGCAAAGTTGTGTGGTATGCTGTAATCAACTGTGTGTATTAACTGAATTGCCATTATACTAGTGTTTTCCATACATATCAATTTATTTACTATAAACACAAACATCACGTACTGATCATCTAGGTTTAAAAAAATAAAATAAAATTTAAGATCGTGACCATGTATTTGAAGCATAAAATGTGTTGTTAGTAACCAGTTATTAGAATTGAAATGTGATATTCTTAAAATGTAATTTCAGAATTATTTCTATAATGGGTCCCCTAACCCTAATTGCAGAGGTGCAGGGTTTTTCCTTCACCTTGTTTCTCTGCTATGCTGTAAGAAGACGCCATATTACTTATATTATGTTTGCTAACCACACCCAATCCATTTGTTTTATTCTTCTGAAACAGGTGCATGTTTCCTACAGTGAGTATTTTCAGCTGGAGCCTCTGAAGCAGTACCACCGTGTGGTGAGCATGGAGGACTTCATGGAGCATCTGGCACCTACACACTGGCCTCTTGGTCAGAGAGCTGCTTACTGCTATGAATCTGCTGTCCAGCGGAGCTTGGACAAGAAGAGCTGTCCCATGAAGGTATGTGGGTTTTTGAGCTTTGAACAGCCAAGGCTGATGCAGACCAACTTTGAGGTTGAATTTCCCTCTGTAATGTATGAGCTACTTTATTTCCCCTTCCTGCTGGCCAAACTGATGGAATGAATGGTTACGTCGAAATGAGATCAGAGGAGTCATACTGCATAAAGCAAACAACAACATTTTGATCTTACCTGCACCTTAGATGTAGTCAAGTCCTTACAGCCCACAGAGAAGGGGTAACAACTTGGTTTGGGTAGTTAGTCATGGGAATAACAAACCACCAACCCCTCAACATTTAATGATCAGGATTAGAGGTTAGATTAGAGGTGGTAGTGGTTTGGATAGTGAGTTATGAAACTAAAATTCCTGATATCTTAAAAGGGGATAGTGGCTTGGTTAGTGAGTTAGGTTTTCAAAACTTATTTCCTACATTTGATCTCTTGCGTTCCAATAGCACGGTTTGACTGCATCTGGAAAAGCGAGTTGGATTTTTAAAATCCTAATTTATTTTATAAGCCATCTCATAAATCTGGCTTTATCTAACGGGCCTCTGATCCTAGATAGAAATCTTATAGATCAATACATTGTGTTCCTCTACTGATTTTTATTTTCACGGTTTAATAAAAAGTAGTAATTACAATTTGGAATCATTCTTGTTGTTTAATGTAACACTGCCATCTAGAGGCTATGTAGGTAACATGTTGATTTTCTGATCTTGTTTGATGTGCAGGACGGCAATCCTTTTGGTCCTTTCTGGGATCATTTTGGCGTGAACTTTGACCGCTCTGTTCCATTTGGTGGGCTGTCTTTCAACTCCTACTACCAACAACACTGGATAAAAAGGTCTGAAAAATGTGAATAATAATAATACAGATTTAATTCTCCACTCACACACCGTGTCCTGGTGGGGTGGTTTGCACCATATTTGTAGGTGACTTGCCTCAGACATAAACAATCCTGTCGCCATATGATCCATGGTACCACTGGTACCGTGGAGACCTGACCCCTGGTCATCATAGTGGGGTACTAGCAATTGCTGCTGAGTGCCTGGAATTTTCTTAATGATTATATATAATATGCTTTTAGAGCATTGTATTGTATAATGATGTATCACCTTCTTTTCCAGCTTGGTTCATTATTTAAAATAAAAACTGCTGATTTAAAAAGCACCAACTTTGATCATATTTACTCAAATGCAGACTGAATCTTTCTGTTCAGGTTTCCTCCAGCAGAGCACCCCGTGCTGGCTCTTCCTGGAGCTCCGGCTCAGTTCCCTATGCAGGAGGAGCATTTGGGCCTGCAGCGTTATGTCGTTTGGGCTGACAAGATGGTGCAGGATGGCGAGAGGCACATCAGCACACTGCTTCCCAGACCTTATGTGGGGATTCATCTCCGGATTGGATCAGACTGGGTAAGCGCTGTGTACCTTGAGTATAATAACCATGCATTTTTAATGATCAGTTTAGTGTTGAAGATGATGTAACATACTTGACTATGCATGCTTTCTTAATTTCTGTCAATCCTGTTTTAGCAAAATGCGTGTAAGTTGGTGCAGTCAGGAGATGCAGGTCCTCATTTCATGGCCTCGCCGCAGTGCGTGGGCTACGACAGAGTCACAGCTCTTCCTCTTACCTACACTATGTGTCTGCCTGACCTGAAGGAAATCCTGCGTGCTGTCAAGCTCTGGGTGAAAAAGACAAAGGCTCAGTCTGTCTACATTGCTACTGACTCCGAGTCTTACAGCTCCTATATTGAGAAGCTCTTTAATGGAACGGTAACTTCATTTAAAGTCAGATTACTCATGTGCAACATAAACTAATTGCTATGCCTTGAATGTGTGGCTCGGTTTCATATTTTATTTTTGAATGAGTCTGTTTACATGCACTGAATAATCTGATTTCTGCAATTTTGTTTATTTAGATGATCAGGTACACGGCATACTCTTGATTTCTTAGATTGGATTAAGGCCTAGACAGAGAGATATGTACGGGTGTATATCAATGTATATCATATATCTATGTTTATCAAACCTCTTTCTGTGAGATAATAGGCTGGTTGCAAAGTAGAAATCTGATTATTGTTCGAGTCATGTAAACCTCTGTGTCTTCGGAATTCTATTAAGTTTAGTTGATGTTATCTTCTGTTTATTCTTTATTTAAGTTTTAGTAGTCATTGGATGTTGTGTGTGTATATATATATGTATGTATATGTATATGTATATATGTATATATACACACATGCACATGCACTAAGCACGTAGATGCTTAGTTCATCCCCTTTACTGTTGTCTATGTGGAAGTATATGTTGAGCTGGTATGATTGGATCGGACACAGTAGTGCTGCTGGAGTCTTAAAGCACTGTTCACATTATTAGGGACTGTAACTTTATTTCTCCATTTTGTAGTCGGGGAAAGCAGCTCATCTGTTTTTGCACAGTTTGTTATTCACTCATCCTCTAATCCTCCGTCAGTGCCCACAGGACGCTGGGTGGACATTTTTGGCTGGTGGACTATGACACTGAGGTGGTTTAAAACTCCAGCAGCGCTGCCTTGTCTGATTCACTCGTACCAGCACCCCCACTAAACCATCAGTGTAATTGCATTGCGGTATAAAATGCCTAGGACTTTAAATATTGTAAGTGCATGTAAACACACTCACTGCTGGCTGTCAGTACAGTATAGTAACTATATACGTTTATTATATATACTCAACGATCATTTTTAGGTACAGATTGGTAGCAGATGTGGCTGATGCAGTGTGATTGGTTAACAAAGGTTGTTATGGTAGATATATTATGTTGTAGGGAGTTATTCAATGTAATTATGGCTTAATCTTACATTTTCTGTATACAGGTGAAGGTGGTCAGTATCAATCCGGATGTGGCTCAGATTGACCTGTATATCTTGAGTCAGTCAGACCACTTCATCGGCAACTGTGTCTCATCCTTCACGGCCTTCGTGAAGCGGGAGAGGGACATCCACGGCAGGTCCTCCTCCTTCTTTGGAATGGACTCTCCTGGCAAGAAGAAGAAAGAAGAACTTTAGAAGCCAGCTTGCACTGATACTGTTATTGACTGCGAACGCTGAATATGGGGTTAAATCTCAGGTCAACCGTTCCGAAGTATTGATTTTCTTAGTGTTTCATTTCGAGATAAAATTAGTAAATTCAACCACCAACTATATTTGGCTTAAAGATGAAAAGGAGAAAAGTCTTGAATGGCAAAAGGCTTATTTGACACTGGCTAGAGAGTGGCGATTCACATGGATGCCAAACAAACAGAGCTTGGAGAACAACGGTTTGGAACTTGGCAGGTTCTGAAAGCGCACACGTGGTGCATTAACACTATCACATAGACAGAACACAGAGAAGCTTCTGCACATTCAAGAACACTCTCGCACTCACATGCTCTTCATAAAAGATACGATTTTAATGCCAAACAAGGGGTTTAAATAGCAGATGGTGTGCTATTCCAATAGTGGAAGATGGGGGAATGACCAATTTGCCATTAGTGCAGAACTGAGTCAGATGTGCGAGGGAGTACTGAAGTCATATTAAAATTCTTTTTGAGGAAATAAAGATTAAGTAACTGAATAATTAGAATTCAGAAAAGCAAACAATCTCAATTAAAAAATCGTGACTCAGAATAAACCAAATTTAAATATAGTTTCAGCCAGTAATTGATATGCTGTTGCATCAGTTTAGACGATTCAGAATGAAACTGGAGTAAGGCAAAAGTATGACACCACTGGGAAGTAATGTGCATATTGGAACAATCCATTCCAGTATTCATGTACCTGTACTTATACTGGATATCATGCTCTTATACATTTTAGGGATTACATAAGAAAGTATAACAGACATGCATGTTTAAACATAGTATAGTTGTTGGAGGATGTTTATGTTGTCTTTATGGAATGTGGTCCTCCTTGGGGCCAAGTAATGACCCTCTTTGTTCTAGCTGTAGTGGAGGGCTGTGCCCAGCTTAGTTGTTTTTCAGTCACATTCCTACAGTAACACTACAGGAAAGGATATCAAGGGTGTGAACTACAGTGTTCATTTACTTTATTAGGAACATGATACGAATCGGTTTGGGACTCCCTGTTGTAGCCTCTCCACCTCAGGGTTCGCTATCTGCAGAACTGCCACTTAATGGGTGTTTTTCTTTATTGCATTATTCTAAATAAAGTCTAGAGAATGCTGCACTTGCGAAGCCCAGGTGACTAGCAATTAGATATACGGGGTGAGTCAAAAGTCACAGGACCCACTTTTAATTTTGAAACAAAAGTGCAAATGACATATCTGAATACTCCAGCAAGTAATGGGTGAGCAGGCCTATGTTTTAGGCTATGTTTGGAACATGGCCACCATCTTGAAATACTGAAATGCCATACTGGATCTTTTTGAACTGAAGTTTTTCCAATGGGAAATGTGGTCATGTAGCATATCAAAGAAGACACAGAAATCGATCACTGGTATAAGATTTGCGATATTTCTTGTGGTTCAAAAGTTATCAACAGGCAAATTTCAAGACTTTTGCTGTTCAGCACAGATAACTGAGATGAAGATTCAGTTGTCTGGGGAACAAAGCTGCCGTTTCATTGCCACAGGCTTGAACAATCGACACCCAAGAAAACCACCAATTTCACACTGCACTGTTGTATCCCTCATAGCCAAATTCAGAGAAACCGGCACTGTGGATGACAAGCCACGTAGTGATTGTCTGAAGACCGCTACCAGTGAAGAAACAATGGTTTTGACAGCCTTTGTGAAAAGTCCCCAGTGCAACTTACTACGTGTCCGGTGCCTTTTGCCTCACCCTGTAGAAATACTGCCTGGCACCAACAGTCATGCCATGGTCACTATACAGAGTTAACATTTAGCACCTGAAGCTGCTGGCTTGTATCTGCATGATGACCCATTAATGCCCACAGGTTCAAACAACGAGTAGGTATTCAGGCGTTCTTAAAGCACTTGTTGAGTGTATATGATTTTAAAAATCGTAAAAAGTTTCTACCTTATGTGCGTTCTCATCTTAAATTTGGGTGGTTGGTTGGTGCTGCTTCTGATGCCTAAATGATACATTCTTTTTTAAGAAGTCAGAACAGCAACTGCAGCCATATTGCAATGTTGAATGTTATGCACTGTATTTAAAAGACCAGCATCATATTTTATACGAAAAACAAAACTTGCACTCTCAGCATTACTGTAATATCATAGGTTGCATTCGTTGTGCGGCATTGTCTGCCTAGTTATTAATAATGCATTACCTTGACGACTGCAACATTGTTCAAGTATCATTCAATTGAGGTAATAAACTCAGAACCAAACATTTTTAGTTATTCTGAGTTGAGCCTTTTTTTCCACATGCAGTTGTAGAATTGATGGCACCATTGGTGGTGATGGGGTAAGAAAAAAAGCTATGAAATGAGCATTTGGAAGAAATGGATATAAAAACTGTATTATAAAAAACGTGATTTACACTTCTGTCGTCTTTAGATGTGTAACTGTTTTCACTTCTTAAGCAATCATACCAACTTTGATGGCGTGGGTGTACAAGTTCTTAGCACGGTTGCCTCACAGCTCCTGAGATCCCCGGTTCAAATCCTGACCTCAGATCCTGTGTCTGTGGAATTTCCCATGTCCATATGTGGTTACTTCTGTTTAGGTTAATTGGTTACACTTGGTCATTCTTTCCTGTGATCCTTACAGGATTAACTGGATAAGAAAATAAACAAATGAGTATCAGTGATACCGAGTAGCCATTGATACTTATGTGATGTTAAATAAATAAATTAGCCCAATCGTGTATACATGGTTGTATGGCCAATTCAATGATAGGTGTATTTCTGTTTATTTGCAGCTGCTGTGGCTTGGAGGGTTAGAGCCAGCTGTTAATAAAGACCTGGACTGGGTTTGCTTTGAGAGGGTAGGGTATTGGATATGGAATACGCCAGAATAAAATGGGTTGCTGAAATGTACTGCTCCCCAAAATTTTGATTTTGGTGTGCATTTATTTGAGTCTTTCACCACCTGATATTTTTAGATTTGGGTGGCATGCATGACTTTTTCCCAGTATTTGGGGAGTTATTCTGATCTGGTCAACAGTACAGATAATATGTGATAAAATGTTTGTTTATTTGGTTTTCTTAACATCACTTTCCTTCATCAAGGCATCAATGGTCATTTCAGCAACATGCACAAGGTTATAATCAAAAGTACACACACACACACACACACACACACACAGTCAATGGCAGTTTAGAGTAGTCAATTAGCCTAACGTGCATGTCTTTAGGCTGTGGGAGGCAGCGGTGCTATCCATCGAGCCAAAGTGCCGCACGATAAACCGTCAGTCACAGGTGGTCAGTGTGGAAAGAGGACAAAAGTTCGGGAAATGGCTTTTTGTGACATAGAACTTGCCATTAAGGTGAGATAAAGTGGCCATGATGACAAATAATGAATATAGCTGAAATAGTTACAGCCTTGTGTAAGACCCTCCGCTCTGTAACCCTGTATCACGGTGTTAGACGTTAGTATTTAAAAACCTTTTTAATGCTTCTAGTGAATGGATAGCATAAAACGCAATGTTACAGATCTTTCGTGCTTGGGGCTGCTCACTGTTGCCCCCTTACCTGAAACGTGAGACCTACAGCCCAACACACCACTCCAGTATGAGTAGCGATGGAGCAGGAGCAGACGTGACTGATGGAGAAGGTTATGGGAGATGCAGGTGAACTTCTTAACCTGCGGATGTTCTATGAAATCGCTTGACAGAACAGTACGTGAAGCTGCTCTTTAATTACTTTAGAAATATGTAGATATTTAAATCTGTGGAGCTAAGCTAGCAGCAGCGCTCGTGCTTTCGAGTGTGTTTACCGTTGCTAGGCCGCTTCAGAGGGAGGCAACAGAACAGCCTCATTCATCGAACGTTAGCTAGCTAACTAAGCTTATACAATAACTGTTTTTGCTTAGTAGTTAGTTAAAATACTATTAAAATATAACACACAGTCTTCCTGACTCTCGTGCCGTTCGTGCTAAAGCTTCAACAAGCTAAAGCTACCAAGGTTGCATTCCAATCCTATTTATCAACAGCGCTAACGTTAGCATATTGGTATCACCTAGCGTCTTGAACAGTTAAACTTCACATTCGATTGTTTACATAAAATATAAAGCCTTACGTGTTTGTTTCGGCGTTAATGTTTATAAGTTGATTGTATGGAACGTAATTAAAATGCTTATAGATAAATAAATAACGTACTAAGAAAGTCGTAAGTGGTTGAAATCAGCTGGTTTGGACGCTACAGAAATGATTTGTCACTTTACAAATCTGTTTATCTCTATGTATTACTTTATGACAGCAGCTGTAGTATTTGTTACTCTTGTCTCTTTATATTCAAACAACCCGGTTACATTAAAACAACGTTACACGATCACCGTCCTTATATCATGACTAGTTTTATATCAAGTCAATGCCATTTAGTATAATAAATTGACCTAACATGCATGCCTTTGGGAGGAAACCAGAGCAAACCTACACAGACACGGGGAGGACCAAGGCTGCTCCACCCTGGGTTTGAACCCAGGATGTTATTGCAGTGTGGCAGTGCTACCCAAAGAGCCGCCGTGCTGTCCCTTCCTCTAATGTGAACAAGTTGGTGTTGCTTATGCTAGATATTTATTTAATCTATCTACCTATTTAAGAAATTCACGTTCATCATGCAGCAAGGCTAAGTAACCTGAAATAATAATTATTTAAAACGTGTGTAACCAAGTAAAGTTGAAGCTTTAAGAGTGCAGCTTTAAGAAGTTTCCTCCCAAAGATCATGCTTTAGGTTAATAGATTACACTACCTTTAGTGTGTGGGTATGTGTATGAGTGTGTGCGCACCCTACAGTGGATTGGCACCCTGTCTATGGTTGTTCTTGCCTTATGCCATATGCAGCTGACTAGGCACCATCTTTACTGTGGCCCTGTCCAGGATTGGGCGGATAAGAAAAGGAAAGAATTGAATGTTGTATTCAGTAGGGATGCTCCGATCATGTTTTCTTCTGCCGATTTCGATATCGATCACGTACTGGGTGCCTTTTTTGAAATTCTCTGCAGTGGGACTAGAAAACTCTCCATGCTCCACCCAGTGTTTGTTCTTTAAATGACATATTAAATTAGTTATGTTGAAGAGTTTTAATGTACTTTCCCCACGAAGTATTTTTTCGTTGCACGTGTTGCAGGATGCAAACTTTACATCACTCTCACAGACTGCTTAAAAGTTCCACACGGCAAGCAGAGTTCCCTCTACGCGCTGCAAAGTACAGGTGATCGTTTTTTTTGTGATCGGCAATGATCGCCATAAGCGGATTACATGCTTTGGCCGATCGATCAGAGCCCCACTAATATTCAGAGATAATTCATATGTTTTCTGTGACTTGCTTGATGTCTTTTGATTTGTTTCATGTACATGAACGTTAATCATCGGTTTGCAAATGTAAACAACGCATAACAAATAAAAAATAAATTTTAAACTGTAAATTTTTTAGCAGGCTCTGACGCTGGCAGCATTGTGACTGTGAAATAACCCTGCCTGCATACGAACTTAAGCCTGCACGTGCAGGAAGGTGTGATTAACAGCCATCATGTCCAAAAGCAAGAACTCTGAAGCTGTGAAGGTCGTGGTGCGGTGTCGCCCCATGAATGATAAGGAACGTCTGGCAAACTTTGAGAGAGTGGTCTCTATGGATGTGAAACTAGGCCAGATTATAGTACGCAATCCCAGAGGTGGTTCAAGTCATGAGCATCCCAAAATATTCACCTTTGACTCCGTCTATGACTGTAACTCGAAACAGGTAGACCTCTACGATGAGACTTTCAGACCATTGGTAGACTCTGTTTTGCTTGGCTTCAATGGCACCATCTTTGCTTATGGACAGACAGGCACAGGGAAGACGTATACTATGGAAGGGGAGCGCAACGACCCTGAAAAAAGAGGAGTCATTCCCAACTCGTTTGAGCACATATTCACACACATATCTCGCTCACAGAATCAGCAGTACCTGGTCAGGGCATCTTACCTGGAGATCTATCAGGAGGAGATCAGGGACCTTTTGGCCAAAGACCAGTCACGGCGTTTGGAACTGAAGGAAAGACCTGACACGGGTGTTTATGTGAAAGACCTTTCTTCGTTTGTCACTAAAAGTGTTCGGGAAATTGAACATGTTATGAATGTAGGGAACCAGAACCGTTCGGTTGGAGCCACCAACATGAACGAGCATAGTTCCCGTTCCCATGCCATATTTGTCATCACTATTGAGTGTAGTGAGCTGGGTCCAGATGGGGAGAACCACATCCGAGTTGGGAAACTCAACTTGGTTGACCTGGCTGGTAGCGAAAGACAGACTAAGACTGGCGCGCAGGGTGAACGATTAAAGGAGGCCACCAAGATTAACCTGTCCTTGTCTGCATTGGGGAATGTAATTTCTGCACTGGTCGATGGCAAAAGCACTCATATTCCATATCGAGATTCCAAGCTCACACGCCTGCTCCAAGATTCTCTAGGAGGCAATGCCCGAACTGTCATGGTGGCCAACATTGGACCAGCCTCGTACAACATCGAGGAGACACTCACGACGCTGCGCTACTCCAACCGTGCCAAAAACATCAAGAACAAACCACGTGTCAACGAGGACCCCAAGGACGCCCTTCTGCGGGAGTTTCAGGAGGAGATTGCTCGCCTTAAGCAACAGCTGGAAAAGCGGTCCGGCAAGAAGAAGAAGAAAAGGAGGAAGAGAAGATTTGGGGATGGAGGAGAGGAGATGGATGACGATGTGGAGGATGACGACGACGATGATGATGATGACGATGACGATGACGATGAAGGAGTGGACAGGAGTAAGAACAGTGTTGATTATTGGCGGGAACAGCAGGAGAAACTGGAGAAGGAGAGGAAAGCCATTATGGAGGACCACAGCTTGGTGGCAGAGGAGAAACAGAGACTGCTGTTTGAGAAGGGGAAAAAGATGGATGATCTCCACCGAGAAAAGGAGGCGTCTGAGATGCTGGCAGCCAAGATCAAGGTAATGAGGGGCCATAATGCTCACATAAAATCTTTACAGCCTTTACTTCACTGGCTGAAGCGTCGGGGAGTAAAGAATGTGCCATTTTAGGTGTAACATAACTCTTTTCGATAACCCCGTGGCCTTTAGGCTATGGAGAGTAAGCTGTTGGTTGGAGGAAAAAACATTGTCGACCATACTAATGAGCAGCAAAGGATTCTGGAGCTTAAAAGACAGGAGATCGCAGAACAGGTGAGGTCCAGAAAATACTTACCATATACATTATAATGCTTAAGGTTTTAGGAAACCCTATGTGACTAGCTGTAATGAGCTTTCTCTTGAAAACCCAAGGGCATAGGCCTGCCTATAAATAGTGAGAACAGTAACTGTGTTTTAGTTCTTAGTACTTTTTCACCGGCCAATCACAAACAGGTGTTGTGCTTGTTCTGATACATCCATTTCACTTTCTTTGAATAGGTGCAAGTCCTTTACTAGTTGATAAAATGAAATAATGAAGATTTGTAATGAATTCTTCAGTCCCTGTTTTGCCTCCTAAAATATAAACATTGAGTTAATAAATGTCAACTGGTTCATAATGCAGTCCATGCTAATATGCTAATCCTTTTCAGTTCAGTTTTACTTCACCGTAATGTTTATCACTTGCATAGTAAAGACATCAGAGGTGTCGGAGTTGAAATTGCTGTGATACTCTTGGGTGAAACCTTGTCTGGTGTCTGTGGTTACATTTTCAGTACTGTGCAAAAGTCAATGGTATAATGTCCATGTTTAACATATTTTGATTTACTTCTCCATTATTGCTCTTTTCTACTGAGCTTTGGCATCTTAGCCTTTTCACCCTGTTCTCCTTTGTGTTTTCTGGTTTCTCGGCTGCTACACTTCCAAAAAGACCACTCCTGAGCAAACTTCTGTTAAGACTGTGTAAAGGTCAACTTGGCATTTGATGAAACTGCCAGATATTGCTATTGCTCAAGTCCGCACTATACTTACCACAGAAGCTGTTTTTTTTTCAGGTTTCAGGTCTGCATTTTGTGGTTATATTACAATAAAGACTAAGAAATACTTCTATGTTTATGTTAATATTAGGGGTGGGACTTTAACGCGATAATTTTGATGAATTGCTTACAGGGAAAATAACGAATTTGAAAATGTAATGCATTTTAACGCACCGCGGAACATTTCTCAGTGCCCGAGTTCCAGACATACAGATTATATTGTAGCGACGGTCGAACCCGAATCAGGTCGTCCTGGTCCCGCAAACAGCTGCGTGCCTCGCTAATCTGTTATTTTGGATTTGTGTCGTCCCGTGTTCTGTTTGATGTGATCGCGGGCTGGCAGTGGGAGTGACTGAACGTGATGTGGCCTGTTTGGGGGCATGAACGTGCGTATTTGTGACCTTGTGGATTTATTTTGGGTGATCGGGAATGTTATCTTGCGTGAAACTTTGTGTGTAGGGAAAATAACTTGTGTAGATTGTCCTGTGATCATTGTTGTCTTATGTGGAATAAATGAGCGCACCCTACCGTCTGTGTGCGTTGGGTGACTGCTGCTTTTCATGTTAGGGGACCTCGGTAGTGCAGTGGGTATAAGAGTTCTTGTTAGAACTGGTATTTGTACCTGTACCAGGAAGTTCAGGAAGCCATGATTTATTTATAATGGGAGCAGTTGAAGTCAATCAGTACATTTTTGTCAGCACTCATCTATTGGTCTGTGTAGTAGACTGGTGGGAAAATAAACAAGATATGGAAGTTTAAGCTTGTGTTTATTGACTCCTTCATTGTCCAAACATAAATTAATATTTCTCATGTTAAATATTGAAATGTGTATAAAATGTGATTAATTTTGATTAATTAATTACAAAGCTTCTAATTAATTAGATTATTTTTTTTATTGAGTCCCACCCCTAGTTAATATCAATATAACATTTCTAAAACAATAGTATATCTAATCTAATGGTGACCTAAGACTTTAGCACAGGACTGTGTGTGAAAACTGTGTGAAAAGAGATAAATAATTGTGTCATCCACAAAGGAAATCTAAAATAATCTGGACAGATTTTCTGGTCGCACTAGACAATAAAGAGGCACTGATAAGTGTTTTTGGGGCTGACGGATCACCTTTCAGCATGTTTGGTCAATAGGCCTAGGCTCTATTCGACTTTACACTTTCAGTAGAAAAGTGCCATGCCACAATCGTATAATCGTGGACTGGTTCCAAGTACATGACAGCCTGTTTATTTTGCTTCCCTGGTCTCCACAATCTCCAGATCTTAATCCTATAGTGTATCTCTGAGACGAGGTACAGAGTAATGTCAGTAATTCCATCTCATCTGTGCCAACCAAGAGAAGCTATCCTGTCCAGAAAGATTGTAGTGCAATACGCCCCAATGAATTGTTGTGAAAGTTATGAAGGCCAGTGAAGTTTCAACATTAAGATGTATGGCCACTTCATTAGAGACACAGTGTGAGCACTTACTTTTCGAGAATGTCTTTGAATGTTTGTCTTTGCCTGTGAGTAGAAAAGGCGTGAGCGGGAGATGCAGCAAGCAGTAGAGTGTCGTGACGAAGAGACGCTCGAGCTGAAAGAGACGTACAGCTCTCTGCAACAGGAAGTCGATATCAAAACCAAGAAACTGAAAAAGGTACAGCCATGTGTGCATGATTTCTTTAACAGCATTATTGATCAGTTATCGTATTACGTGCTCACTGGCAAAGCGCAGTGAACTTCCTGATTGTACACATGTGATCAGGTAATCATATACGTTTGGGCTTATTTTTGGTTTCGTTTTGAACGCTGACACACGCCCCTCCCATCTGCCTTATAATAAATGTATTGATTATGTGACACACTGGTTTTCAGATTCTCGTTCTGCACTAAAGGATTTTTACAGAAGCTGCTATATAAGCGTATAGCACAGTGTTACATCTCTACTGAGATACCTTGAAGGCGTTGGCTCAACGTCAGTTAAGCAGTAATTCCACTTGTTGTTTGAGTGTGTGACCGATATATCACACCAGATTTTCTTGAAATCAACATAACTGCGTGTATGCCGGCAGTTCCCTTCCAGTATCTGATAAATTCCAACGCAAACGCGCCCCTTTCTACTTAATGAGCTCTTCATTAGGTGATCCCAATTTTATTGAGAAAAAGCTGTTATTGAAATATTGATTTCTGAACTTTCCTACGTTATAAAGATTCTAAAATGGTTTTCTTTGCTTTCTTTTATTAATCATGGTCCGAAATCACTGCATCTTCTTTTGAAGTGTAGTTATTTACAGTAAATGCATGCTGAAATTGCTGCAAATAGATAATTTTATTTTAAATTTGGCAGTAATTTACACAATGCAACAAAATGTCTCATCAAATACATACAGTACTTACAAATAAAATAAATGGAGAAACTGGTTATTTTGCAGTGGTCTATTAATTCTTACCTGAGGTGACTTTCCAAAGGTATTGACATAACCTTGTTTCATTCACGAATAGCCGCTGATACCAAATTATTTCCAGAGCTGCAGATCAACAGAGATCAGGAAACAAACACAATTTGCTGAAATTAGCATGAAATATTTAAAATGGCCATGACAGTTTATCCGTTGGTAAAGTCACACAGGTCTTTACCCCTGAACATTTCTCCCACATGTCGACTTTGTGAATTCGTCCTCAAAGATTCAACGTACTATTGCTACAAGAAAATCAGCCTTATTTGTTATTCAGCCTGTGCTTGTTTTAATGTTTTGGCTGATCCGTGTAAATGCCATTCCAATGGGTTGAAGCAATGATGTTGATGTTAGAAGAGGTGATTTTTGTATAGCAGTCCAAATGCTCGGATATATGAGCTGTCTTTTTAATGGCTCAAACGAAACTCTCTTAGCTCCTTTGTTTTTGTCTCCAAATGTCCCCTGTAGAACTGAGCATCGTACCTCTGACTGGCAACTTGTGTGAACTACTTGTGTTGCATTAGTTGTTTTATATATATATATATTTATTTATTTTTTTCTTCTCAGCTTTTTGCCAAGCTGCAAGCAGTGAAGGCAGAGATCCATGATGTCCAAGAGGACCACATTAAAGAGAGGCAAGAGCTGGAGCAGACGCAGAACGAGTTAACTAGAGAACTCAAACTGAAGTATGAACACCTACAGATCCTCATTATCTGAGCCTTCCTCCTCTATTTCCTTCTGACCATTGTACACGATGTAGACAAATGTTTGTGAACACCCTAAAACATTCCATCCAATCTAAGATCTTGAAGTTTCTGCAGCTGTTTTACAGTCCATCCTCTCAACATGTCCTTTAATTGAATTTATCTATCCCTTCTCATCTCTGGTGTCACAGCGGAAAAAAAAAGTCAAACGGACATTAAATCATGTGCAACCCAATCAGGCAAAGTAGCCTTTTTAATGGACGAGTCCTTTATGTGCATAACATAAACACAATTAAAAAACGGTCAAAATGACAGGTTTCTACATTGCAAAGGTAGTGGAGTGGTTAGTAAAATTCTCAAGTAATAGAAATAGTCTAGTCAAGCAGAAATACTTAATACTACTGAAGTACAGGAACTTAGTAATAAACAGAAATCTACTTTGTTACTCTTTACCAATGCATGATATGTTAGCATGGGAGCCAGGGAAGGTTTGTGTTGACTTTATTACTTTGTCTTGTGTTGAACAGGCATTTGATAATTGAGAACTTCATTCCATTGGAGGAGAAGAATAAGATCATCATGAGGGCTGCCTTTGATGAGGAAGACGACTGCTGGAAAATGAAACCCATCACCCGCATTCAAGAGTAAGCAACCACATATTCCCTATGCACTGTAGGACAGTCTTTAACGTAAGATTACCTTAACTGTGCTTGTGTTGGACACCTTAGCGGTGTCTATATTCTTTCTCACAGCTTCTCTCTCCCTGTCTTTTTTGTTTAATTATATTCTCCTCTTCCTTTCCCTCTGCGTCTTTCTGATACAGTAAACAGATCTGTTTAAGAACATCTGGGATATTAATACTGTTTTATGTGGTGTTGAACGTGATGAACTCATCTTAATTTTCTGTTAGTAGTTTTAGTTTTTCATGTTTAATGATTGTCTTGGTGGCTATTTAAGTAGGGTCCTACTTATTGTAAACACTGCTGATAAAAAATAGGGGATATTTGATTAAGGGTTATTTCATGTTGAAATATCTTCTACTTTTGTGGGCAGCGTAGAATAGATGTATTTTGTATTGTTGTAATCTAATCAAGGTTTACTAAATCTCTCTTTCTCTCTCTTTCTTGTCTTGTCCTCTCCCTCTCACCCTGTCTTGCTCATTTGCACTCTTTCTGCTCAGTGATCAACAAATGATGACAAGACCAGTGTCTGCTGTGGGTTACAGGAGGCCACTCAGTCAGCATGCTCGTATGGCCATGATGATGCGGCCAGATGCCAGATACCAGGTGCGTCTGCATTAAGACAGTATACACGATGCCGACGTCATCCAAGATCAAGTTAGATCAACAAACTGCTGCCGTGTCGCTCGGCTTTTGCTCCCGTTTATTTCATTAAAATGGTCTATACATGATGATTGGTGTCTTTTTTTTTTTTTTAATCGGTAGTAACTACTTAAAATGAATTGGGAATAAGTCATTGTTCTTTTAGTCATTTTAAAATGTTTTTTGGAGTAGTTTGGAACCTATCTGAACTATGTTACTGACCAGGTGCTGACCCTCATAATATTTTGGTTCAATAGAGTATGTTTGAGATGCACCATCTTTTTGTTTTGTTTTATCTTTCTTCCCTTTACTGACTGGCTCCTTCCTCTTACTCAGGCTGAGAATATCCTAATGCTGGAGCTGGACTTGCCCACCCGAACCACTAAAGAGTACGAGGAGCCTGTGATCGCTCCTAAGGTGGCTGCAGCGCTGGAAGATGCACTGAAAGAAGAGGACGAGATCCAGGTGGATGCTTCAGCCTTGGCTCCTGGGATCTTCAGCAAGAAACCGAAATCAAGGTGACAATCAATCACCCAGACCACATACTTTTATTCGCATCTGTATAATGTATCTGTGCGAATCACAGACCGTAGCATAACACACTTCCTACATATGCACATAGTTAATGCAAAGTATATCAGTATTTGTGAAAATAAACTACATTAAACTACACATGCTAAACTTAATCAGCTGTTTACTGCTGCAACATCTGAAGTTAAGACAGATTTTCATTTCCTTATGATATATTATAATTGCTAGGACCTTGGTAGCCTAACCTAGCAGACATTGATAGGATGGTTGTTAAACGGCACTTAACTGTACTCTGCTTTCCTGGATTCACAGCCGCCCCAAAACTGGCAAGAATGTGGGCACCCCCACTTCACCCCACAGCCCGTCCAACTCAGGATTGCCACTGTACCCTCAGTCGCGTGGCCTTGTGCCTAAATGACATCACCAACTCCACACACCAGCACCTGCGGTATCCTCCTTTCAGACAGATGGAGGAAATGTATAAACGCAGTCTGGAAAAGCTGACTGGGGTCTTTTAATGGAATCTGTACCAGTTGCTCAGATTAGGAAGGTGAACCTTGTTCCTTTGTTTGTCTTACTTTTAGGAAGTGTTATTTGGGAGCACCGCCTGTACTTGAGCTCAGCTGGATTAAAGACTTAAAAGGTGCAAAGGCAGATCGCATAAAGCGGCTACTGCTACCCTTCCTCTCTTATGAGATGCCTGTGTTCGTCTTTGTATGTTCATAGATGACCAAATTGTTTGTGCTTGCCTAATTTCAGTGTCTAGTGTTACTGATGACTGAGAAAGTCCTCGTTCTTAAAACAGTCAAAGATAAGAGTCAGAGGCTTTGCAGGTATGTTGTATGTACTTGTGAGTACTATGTATGTCAGAGGCTCCACAGTTGACTGAAACTTTAAGACTCAGTCTTATCTAGCTAGGTGTTTTTTTTAAATTGTAGGTTTAACAAATTGAAACTCACTTGAGTGAGTGTTTTTGTCACCACACTTGCGCTGTAGTGTTAGCCACTCTGAGAGAGCGCGAGAGAGAGAGCGCGCGAGAGCGCGAGAGAGAGAGAGCGAGAGAGAGAGCGAGAGAGAGCACACACAACCATCCAAAGCTCAGTTTTTAGCAGTCCCTTCACCCTCACTCCATATCCCTTAGTCCAGTACTAGAGGTTAGGTGTTTAAAGGGAGAACGGGGGCACAAAGTTTATCTGGATTTTGGGATTGATGATAATCGGAGCTGTAACCGTAGATGCTGTTCACTTTGGGTCACCCATGTTGGAAGGCTGGGAATAGGGGGGGAAGTATTAAGTTAATATGCACTGAAACATCAGGGTTCCGAGGTGCCTTACTTTCTCATTTTCTGTATGAAAGGAAGATGAGGGTGAGAGTGTTTTATTTCTTCTCCCCTCGTTCTTCAGGCCACACAATGAGTCGATTGTTGGGAGTAATAAACTACATTGATATAAAACATGGGCCATTACCGTTGGTTTTTGAAAATTTCACTGTGCTTTTCCCTTAAGTGCACTGTGCTATTACTGAACGCTTGGCTTTCTCTGTCTGTAAAGTCCATGGCAGTCAGCACTTGAACTTGTGGCTTTTAAGTAGTTGATGCAAAGCTTAGAGCTGTTGGGTTATTGTGCGAACAAGCATGTTCACTAGTAGCTATATACAGCGAAGAAAAGCATTCTGTTTTACTCCCCATTTACTATGGCGAGGGTTTTGAACTCAATGGATGCAGCCAGCGTTACGTCCCGTTAGTAACACCAGTGACCATCATCTTGCAAGGCCTTCCTGGGATTTCAACTGTTCTCTCAGAAACTGTTAGCTCTTAGCCACTGAGCAACTGGAGCTGCTATAAATAACATGCGCACATATAGAGTATAAGAGCTGTTTGTTTCGTGAAATCAGAAGTCAAATGAACACGCATCTCAAATTAATTGGTAGCTTGTTCAGAAGTTACTACTGTAGTTCGGCAGTGAACAGACCACTCACTACTGAATGTATAACCAGTGTGAGAAACATGGGTCATGTCACTAATTGGACACAAGTACATTGGTGTAAGATACTGGTTGCAGCTTAAGATGGCCCCAAAACTGGGCAAGAATCCAGACATCACTTATCAAATGATTAGTGTGGATGGAAATTCACTGTGACGCTGCTGTTCTGGAGAGCATTTGCACGCAAAGTTCTAAATAGAAGACACATTTTGTGATTTCTCTGCTTCCCTGCTTTATCGAAGGCTCTACTCTGACAGAAAGCAATGACTAAATATCCTAATAAACCATTGGTTTTATTATCCACCCAATCCTCTGCCTTACCAACACGGGTAACACCTTTGCTCGCTGCTACTGTAGGGTTTAATTAAGCCCCTATATACGATATACATACATGGTATACAGTTTATATATAGAGACATATGCCAATACGTAATATACAGTTGAATTATAGAATAAAGATAAATGGACTTATACAGCAGACATTTAAAATGCTAAATTATTAAAGTACTGAATCTGATTTATATTCAAGCAGCTGTAGTTTTGTCTCCTTCAGCCTAGAATGTATTGTTTTTTTTCCCATTTGTATTAATTTTATTATTTAATGCACAAATATATTTTGCTTGATGACTTTTAAAAGATTATTTCACAAGAACGTGTCCGTGTTGTTAATGAGGGTATTTCAAAAGCTGTGTAAGAAGTTAACGTAGATTTGTTCCACCACTGTTCAATCATTTAGGAATCTTAAACATCTTTGTCTTAGCAGTGATGACAATGTATGTCAGTGTAACATGTAATTATCACTTAATCGTAATTACTGAACCAAACTGTTACCTCTCCTCGACTGTATCATACTAAATTTAATGCATTATTTGCTGTCGATGAATACTTGAGGTCGTACTGTTTTAATTGTTGAAGCCAGTTGTCTCAGATTAAAAATTAATGGTGATATGTTGTGAATTTATCTGGACTTTCTGTTTCTAGGGAAGATGCGTTATAAGGTTGAACTCTGGTATCTCAACTCCCAATGTCCGGTTTCCCACTAACAACGGAAAGGGTAGTTTAGTCCCCTCTCAGAACTACTGAATGATGATTCAAAACGCACTGTGCTCTCTGGACAGGGTGTACTATTTACGTTTGTTTGGTTTTTTTTTTCTCCCTCCTCCCCTGTTTACCAGCCAACTCCGTGGTCCTGTGATTATTTCAGTCCTATCTGGTCTTTGCATCTGTATTCAAAGGTTCAGAGACTTTAAACATATAAATGGCATAAAGATTTAATTGAAAGGTCTGTTTGTTGCCTAAAATGTTACTTTAGGCTTGATTCTACAAAATAATACTGAAAACTCAAAGGGTAGAAATCTAGTGGCAAAAAATTGAAAAAAATCTGTGCAAAAAACACATTTAAACTTGTTTTTGGTTAAAAAAAAATCTGTACGATTGTGGGTGGTTCACATCTGATGATCCACAATCTGCCTTCTACACGTCACTGCAAAGCATATTCCCGCAGTGCTTATCAGCCAGGCCAAGAAGTTTAACCAGTCATTTATTTGGAGTATCATCCATTTGCCCTTCAACATCAAAACCCTTTGGTCCAGGGAAGGAATGACATCCACTCTGGTGCATGTTTATTCCTGTGTCCTGTTTTCAAGTGATATGGTCCCAACCAAGAAATTCTGCTTATTGACCAAACAAAAAAATAAGGCAGGCAGAAAAAGTGTACTTATGAGAGATGCCAATTAATGTCAGCCAAAATTTCCTTCATTTGCCGTGGTGTCACGGATGAGAAACCTGAACCGCTCTGCACTGAAAACGTATCGTCTTTTTAGGTTCAGACAATGGTTGGGTTAGAGTACGGAAGCCTCATGGGAGGCACGTCAATCCTGCCTTTATGTGATTTTATGTGATCTACAGGCCAGGCTACAACACCTGTGGTCAAATGTGCCCCAGGATACCATGTGGAACCTGTTCGCCTCCATGCCCAAACATATCTCATCATGCATTCAGACTAGAAACAGGCTAACTAGATCCTCCTTGGAATTGCAGTTTAACCAATAAACCTGATCTTGCAATAACTTAAATATATTAACATTATTTTACAGATATAAAATTTCAGTCAATTTCAACAACTGTTTCTTGGAGGGTTATTATTATTTGTGTGCCAGTGTGTGTATATTTCAATGCATCACTAGTCTATACAGAAATAATTTAGTTCTCATGTGCACGTCTTCATAAGAGTAAAGTGTTTAACGCTTGCGTAACAACAATGTACCAAATGTACCTTAATCCTTTAAGATAATCCAAGTTACACAGGGTAAAGTGTTAAAATGCAGCACCACAACAATGCAAGTGGATGCACAGTACTACTACACATGCAAACACAACCTAAAGCAAGAAACAGTAGGCAGAAAAGTAGTTCATCAGTAGAGATGCTCATAAATCCTTACAAAAATATTCATGGCTTTAGTCCACCACAGTCTTCGTAATCATGATGTTACACTCAGTCACGGCATCATCCTTTAATTCTGCTGCTATCATCCACCAGCCTCTGTAACTGTCAATCAAACCGTTCGAAAACACTCCAAGAATGAGTTCAAACAAGTGTTACGATTGGAGTGGAAAGCCCAAATCACCTGTTTGTTCATGATTCCATGCATCTAAGCTGGTTGGTTTCTGTAACAACACATAGATATCTTAAAAGTTTGATGGGGGTCGTTTGGGCTTCCGTGGTTCATTTGTCCCGATAATATAAGAGATACATCTTGAGTGGCTCAGGCAAGGGCAGTCCCAAGATCCTCTGCCTCAGAATGTTGACAGGAGGTTCGACTTTCTTGGCCTTCTCTTCATCATCTCCGGCTGTGCTCTCCTCCTCGTCCTCATCCTCCTCCTGCAGGTCTCCTGTTCGGCGGCAGCTCCTTTCCTCCTCTGCTTCCTCCTCGTACTCCTCTTCCATGCCCCCCTGGTAGCCGCACTCGTCTGTGGCAGCCGGCACCATGGAGTCGTGGAGGATAGTGGAGTTGACGCACTGGCGATAGAAGCGTCGACAGAAACGGCGTCGTTCGAAGCGAGGTCCGTAGCGGTGCATGGCGCGAGCTCCAGGGAACGAAACCCGTCTTTTGGATCGACCCTCCGTCTGCTCAGAGGGCTGCCGCAAGGTGTGCCGGATGGATATGCGTGCCAGATCCTGCAGTGTCCGGACCTCAAAGATGGCTACGACGCAAACAATCAAATTAAAGCCTGCATACACTCTTTGAATATTCGGTCAATTATTTGACTGTGGTAGCCTAGTGGTTAAGGTACTGGACTCTGGACCAGAAGGTCCAGGGTTCAAATCCCACCTCTGCCAAG
>JAUZST010067665.1:0-48645 GCA_034779995.1 Parotocinclus haroldoi | reverse complement strand
TGTGTGTGTGTGTGTGTGTGTGTGTGTGTGTGTGTGTGTGTGTGTGTGTGTGTGTGTGTGTGTGTTTGTGTGTGTGTATGTGGCATACTTATTCGTCTCCTGGTACCCCCAGGGTGCTGAGAGAGAGCCAGAGGGCGATTGACGATTCAGCATCTGTCTGCCTGGTTCTGCGACAGTGGAGAGAGGGAAGCAGAAAGAGAGAGGTAGTGAATGAGTAGAAAAAAGAGAATGATAGTCATTTTGTCAGCATTCAAAAACAAAAAACAATTAAATTTTGTGATCTAGATGTAGTTACTTTTCCACCTATTCAAGAGATGAATGGTCATTGTGATCATTACAGCACAACACAACCATTGTTAAGACCAGTTTAAACGGAATGTGTTTAAGAAGCATCACAGTCACACCTCAAGCAGAGCTGTACACTACGGCATTAACCCTTTTGTTACTAATGCATTTCAGCAAGCGCATTTATTATGCATTTATTTAAGAGGCAAGCAAAAGTAGGAAGAAGATTTAATGGCAATTTGAAGCAACTCATATTTACTAATACTGTTAGTTAATTCTTGATAACAGCACGAAGAACCTATGGTAAAGTTCTAGTTATTTTAATTTCAAAAACCAAACTGGCAAATAAAAATAACACTGTAAACATGTTAATATCTTATGATCAGGAAGTGGAAAAAATAAGGAATAAAACATCTATATGTCACCCTCAGTGGCAGATACTCAGCACTAATTAACCAGCCTAGTGGATGTGCATGGTGTCACATGTTTTACGACTTGATCTAAGTCAATTAAATTGAATTTCAGTGATAACCCGGAATTTATTGGGAGCAGATAAAGGTACATACTGGATGGGAAGTCAGACCACTGCAAGTTTTAGTAAGGTCAAGATCAGCCCAGTTTTTCAGGATCTACTGTTTCCTGCAGTTGGCTCTTACCACAGAATCTGCTTGGATAAAATAGATTAGATTATAACAATTAATAGTCACTGCAGGGGTTATTGGAAATGAGAGTCACTTGGTGTCCAGGTGAGGGACTTAACTGCTGCAGGTATTGCTTGGTGGCTGCAGATGAATTAGTGTGAGGAGTCAGGACCACGAAACAGTATTTAATTAGACAGATAATACGTTGTTACAGCCTGTTGTAAGAAACTAAAACCTTAAACAGGAATTAGTCCAAGCAGAAACTCAGAGAAACCAACTAACACAGTATGCCTGGTCCATGAGAACCAATAGGTCCTGTTGATAACATACCTAAATGGGTAGTGAAACTGGACTTTTTGGCACTGGAACTTTATTTGACCTATTCTGATGTAAATGTAAGCTGAGAGCTGATATTAGTCATCTAACAGTATAACAAACAGAGTGGGTGTAATGGTGGACAGCCAGGTTGCACACTGCCATTATGCTAATAAAAGACCATTAGGCATTTTGGTGCTTCATATGCGGTACAGAAAAAGACAGAACTAGAGATTTTGGTACTGGAACTTCAATTCCCATCCCAAGGAACCAATAGTTCAGGGATGTTAAAATAAGCTAAGTTAGATTTAGAAAAAACAGTAAGATACATAAAGATAATAAGAGAGCAGAGGGTGAAAAGTGTACATTGAACAAGGAACAAGACCAAGAGAGGAACATGAAGTAAATAATATGTATTTATATACATACTCACTTTTTTTCCTCTTTTTTCACTTTTTTCAGTCTCTGACTGACAGGCACATTCAGACATGTGGAGCCCGAGGGTGAACATACTCTGAGGCAATGTGCTGCTTGAGACTGCTGTTGAAGGTTGTCAGTGGCCAGAGGGAAAGGAGAGTGGCCTGTAACATGGTCATTGAAGCACTGAAGCTCTGTTGACACAAGCCACAGTGGAGGGCAAGAAACTGCGTGTTTGAGTGGTGGGGAGGGGGGCACTAGAAGAGATTTGACCTTCAACAGAAAGCAGCTAGAGGGAATGGGAACTTCAGAGAGATATCTGAGATTTCATGTGAGACTTTTAGACAATCAACAACAAATCCTAGGCGTTCATAGTAACTATATTTGCAACTGGCTGCACATGTTAATATGCAAATAGCAATAAAAATATTAATATTAATATTAAAATATTAATTTAAAAATATATAATAATTCGGAAGTTAAGTACACCTGCTTACCCATTCACCTCTTGACCATACTCAAGGTTAGGAGGTACACCAAGAAAGTCAATATGAAAATAGTTTGATATTCAGTAGTTTGATCTAACATATCCTTGCTTTATAATATGTTTGGCTGCTGACGTTTGATCATAGACTTGACCATATTTTCTGAGAAATTAATGCTAAAATTAAGTAATCACATACTTTTTTCCTGCCATGTTATTGTGGGCTAGATTTTGCTGAAGAACCTCTGGTGGATCAGGATGCAACAGTCTCTAATCACTATGTTAATATGGGAAGGGGGAGAAGAAGCTGAAGTGGGGGAGATATGGAAGAGACATGTGAGTGAGTGAGTGAGTAAGAGAGAGAAAGAGAGAGAGAATGTCGCTTCCCTCCACTGATCCTTGTGCTGAAAGGGATTTGCATAAATTTTTAATCAAAGCAAATTAGATTATAACCAAATTAAATTACACTTCCTGCAAACCCCCACCTCTACCACTCCACAGCCCCCACCATTAAATGAGAGTCGCCAATAAGAAAATAAATTAATAAATAATCACTAAGCTTGATCACTCTTGGAATTGGATTTATTCACAAGAGGAAGTTCATTATTTAAAAAATGGATACCTGCTATCCTCCCAAGCTGAACATCCACACAAAAACTGTTACCAGTGAAATCACATTTTTATATGTGATTAATATTAAAATATAATGTTTACTGCACATCAGCTTTAAATCTGCATTTCCGATCACCGAAGTGAAACAATTGTGCATCCATCTAGAATTGTACATGTGACCGGTAGAATAGTATAGGGTTTATAGAATTGATCTTGAATTCATTCAAATATCATATTATTATCCATATATTTTCATTTAATTGATCATGTAAATTGTATATGCTAATATGCCCTGTATTGGACTACAGTATAATGTGAGGAAAAATAGTTGCAGTCGTACTAGTTACTACCATACTAAATGTCTCATATTTGTATATGATGCTATACTGATATACCACTTAGTTAGCAGAGTGTAATTCAGGATTGAGCTCATTTGGGATTTAGTCGCTCGTGAGATCAAAATATATATTCAGCTCAAATAAGAAAAGTAATATGGTAAACAGCAATTATTAGCAACTAATAACTTAAAATACCTTGGCTGTAATGAGTGGTTATTTCTGTTACTGTTCCTGTCTGTCAGAACAAACCAGTTGGGACATTCTGCTCTGACCTCTGGCATCAACATAGTGTTTTCACAAAAATAATGGATAATTTCTCTTTTTCACATCTTTTGCTGTAAACCCTTGAGATGCTTGTATGTGAAATTCCCAGTAGACCAGCAGTTTCTGAAGTACTCAGACCAACCCATCTACCACCAACAATAACGGAACATTCAAAGCCACTTAAATCACCTTTACAATTAAATACTTACCAAGAGCAATTTGTTTGCACAAGATGTTTGAAATATTCATTTAAGATGTTGCTCCATTTTGACATGATTGCATCACGCAGTACCTTTTCAGGTTGCATTTTCACACTGCAAATATTTCCATTCTACTACATCTCAAATGTATTCTGTTGGATTCACATCCAGTGACTGGGGAGGCAGAACAATGAACTCATTTTCATGTCCTTGAATGTAGTCTGAAACAACTCTTTGTTATATATTGCTTCATCATATTGGAAGGAGCCATTAGAAGAGGGGTAAATTGTGGCAATGATAGGATGCACATGGTGAGCATTAAGTCCAAATCAGGCCAAGAAAACATTTCCCAGAACATTACACCAACTCCACCAGTCTTGACTGGCAGGCTTGATTCATGGATTCATGCTGTTAGCACCAGATTCTACCCTTACCATTTGTGTGCTTCATCAGAAGTTGAGACTCATCAAAGCCGGTTATGTTTTATAATTTTCAACTGTCTAGTTTTACTAAGTGCATAAAACTGCAGACTAAACTATCTGCTTTGGTCAACATAAGTACAACTCAACATTTTCTTCTGCGGTCGCAGTCCATCTATCTAAAGATTTACTGAGCTTTTTGATCACCACATTTTTGTAAAATAGTTATCAGAGTTACAATTACAATTATGCCACAATAAAATCTCTGAGATCACATTACCTGAAACTGCTGTCCCATGTCCACATGATATTATGCACTGCACTTTTTGCAAATACAATCTTACAGAATAGATAATTGCTTGAATGTGCAGGTGTGCATGTATAAATAAACTTTCACATGAAGGCCTGGGCCCAGTGTTACACAACAGAATATTAATCTTCCTCCACCAGATTGTTTTTGTTCCCAGAGTGTGTCTTAATATTGTGGACAGCCAAGCCATTCACACAATGTAAAAGAAAACAGTACTTACAACCTTCCAGTTCTGATCAAATCTGTAGTATGTGTATTACATATAACGCAATATATTATGTAACACACAATGTGTGGCAGGTGTTAGCATGAGCACTCTGACTGGTGTGCAACTATTCAGCCCCATACTCAGCAGGATTCAGTGCACTGTTTGATGTGACAGCTTTATTCTCAAATTTAAAATTTTTGTGACACAGTAAACCTTCTGTCAGTTTGATCCATATGGGATCGTGTATTGCTCCTCCTCCATCAACGAGCCTGGCCCCTCACTTTGCTGACACTTTGTCATCCCTCTTTGGCCCACTGTCAGTAGGTGCTTAACACTGCTGGGACTTGGAGCATCCAACAAACCTTGCTCATTCAAAAATGCTCTGGCTCAGTTGTCTGGCCCCTGTCAAAGTTGGTAAGGTCTGCCCATTTCCTACACATCAAATACATTGACTATAAGAACTTACAGTTTTCTTACTGTATTCTTACTAATGCACTCACCTGCAACTTTATTAGTTACACAAGTTCAGCTGCTTATTAATGTAAGTAGCTAAGCATAGCAATGGTCTGAAAAAGGTTAAATATCCATTGAGCAATGGTTCTCTACAGCACCTCTGAAGACACAACACATTGGGCATTGAAGCAGATAGGCTACAGCAATGAAAGACTAGACTAGATGTTAATGCTAATAACAGGCAACTGAGGATTACAAGTCTAAACAAAATTGGACAATAGATTATAAAAACATGGCCTCGTGATGAGGCTCGATTTCTGCTGTGTTATCCGGTTGTTAGTGTCAGAATTTGGCTTAAACAACATGAAATCTGGATGCATCCTGCCTTATGAAACAATCACATCAATAGAGATATTTTCTTGTCACATTTTGGGTCTCTTAACATCACTTGAGCATCATTTATATGCCACAGTCTATCTAAGTGTTTTTGCTGACAATGTCCAGGTTTCCATGATGACCATAGTGTATCTGAGGAGATTTTGTACCTGAGGAGGAATTGTATGTAACATACTTTGTCAGCAAAACTCCAATTTCTTTCAAATTCTTTTAAGTTATATAAGAATAAAACACAAATTAAAACAGATTATGATCATATGCATATTTTATTCAACCAATATTTAAATGAATACACTGCAAAGACAAGATATTTAGTTGAACTAAGAAAGTTTTTTTTTTTTTTTGCAAAGATTCACTCATTTTGAATTTGATGCCTGCAACACATTCCAAAAATGTTGGGACAGGGGCAACAAAAGACTGGGAAAGTTAAAGCTCAAAAAACACCTGTTTGGAACATTCCACAGGTGAGCAGGTTAATTGGAAACAGGTGAATGTCATGATTGGGTATAAAGGGAGCATCCCAGAAAGGCACAGTCGTTCATAAGCAAGGATACATGAGGTCAGCGTTTATCGCTCCAATTTACAAGTGCAAGTTAAAACTCTACCAAAGCGAAAGCCATATATCAACAACACCCCAAAACTTGCAAATCTGCTGAAAGGTACATACAGGTTTTGGAGAAACATATGCTGCCATCCAAGCAACATCTTTTCAGGGGCATTCCTGTTTATCTCAGTAACACAGTGCCAAGCCACATTTTGCACGTTACAACAGTGTGGCTTCGTAGTAAAAGAGTGTGGGTACTAGACTGGCCTGACTGTGGGTACTAGACTGGCCTGACCGCAGTCCAGATCTGTCTTCCATTGAAAATGTGTGGCGCATTATGAAGCATAAAATACGACAACAGAGACCCCAGACTGTTGAACTGAAGTTGTATATTAAGCAAGAATGGAAAAGAAATCACAAACCTACAAACCTTCAACAATTAATGCCCTTAGCTCCCAAACACTTACTGAGTGTTGGTAAAAGGAAAGGTGATGTAACGGTGGTGATCATCCCCTTGTACGAACTTTTTTGGAATATGTTGTAATCATCAAATGATTGAATATTTACAAAAAAACAATAAAGTTTATCCGTTTTCACGTTAAATATCTTGTCTTTGTGGTGTATTCAATTGAATATAGGTTGAAAAGGATTTGCAAATCATCGTATTCTGTTTTTATTCATATTGAACGTCCCGTTCATTATAATTCATTCATCACTTGAAACTGGGTTGTAAATGTACAAGCTATTTTTTTACGTTAAAATATGCCTCACTACTTGTAGAGACACTACTAAAAGAAATTTGAGTACAGAATGTAACAAGGAGCTCACATTTTTTTTGTTTTTTCCTAGTATCATATTACTGTGATATGAATGCAGTAACCAAATTCCAATTTTGTGCAATTAACAGATTATTTAGATAATTATGTCCAATAAGTAGCTGAATGCTTTATTGATGGATTAGATCCAATCATCTGTTTTTATACAGTATATAGGGCCAGAAACATGATATCTATGTATATAAATGACTCTATTCATATTTAGGAACGACAGTAAGACATACAGAGAAAATAACATAGATGCACACATGTCCTCCACCTACATACCATACCATATCGCCATGATGGTATAACACTAACCCTCCCCCACATACACACTTAGGTGTCACACACACATTTCCACACAATGGAAAACAGTAGGAATGTTTGACACAGCATGGTATTAGCAGAACATATTTAACACTTCCAATCTGTGACAGCAGTGAACAACATCACATCACATATAATGGTTAAAATATACAACTTGTGAGACAAGGACAACTAATAAATAGGTTACTGTCACTCACACATACACACATTTATCTTTCCATCAATGTAAGACCTTTTAATTGATTGATTGGTTGATTGATTATTACTGTATCTAATAAATACTACAGTAATCACTCACACCTACATTAAGTCCTACATGTAGTTTCAGTAAGCAAAGCAAATATTTTAGATAATCGATTTTAGCAATTTTCATTGTGAGGACCATCAAATTATTAACATTTAATTATTGCCATTATCTTTTTGTACACTATAACACTCCATAATGAAAGTATACAAGCATACAATCTCCATAGGGAAACACTGGCAATAGATGGAGTCACACTGAACCACTTTCAACATGACACGTCATAGGATGCTATACAGACAAACGTTTGATTGTCCTTTTGTAATTATAATCAATAATTATTGAGCTCTCCTATATCAGCAACAACAACTTGTAATACATTCATAATACAAGGCATACATGTCTTGATTTCATTCCAAAAACAAACAGTAGCAGTAGAATGTACTGATACCTCAGTGACTCTAAATGTGTAGGTTTAAGTCAGTTTAAAAACTTTCTTCCTGTCCATAGAGATAGGTTTGCTAGTTTTTATTGAGAAGCCTGATCTCAACTCCACGAGGCCTCTTGAAAATGGTGTACCAAAAATCGCAGCTTATTGTCTAACATCAGAAGCTTATACCCCTGTTTTTAATGTAATTGTTGGGATGTCCACAAATATTGTATATATTTGTATATATAGTGTAGCTTTCTGATAGTAAGTGCTGTGAAGTTGAACTCCAGGGAGTAACAAGAAACCCATAGAACCCAGCTGCTGCGCACAAGTTCTCCTCATCTCCAATACCACGTATCAGCTTAAGTGCTATAAAATAGACCACCAATGGACATTCTGATAGATAAACTGCATCAGCTTACTTAAAGACCTTATTAACTAACATCGTCACTGCCCAACATCACCAATATTCTTATCTCTGTAGTGATGAACCAAAATCTGGTGATTGACCTTGCCATAAGTATGTGAACTTTGGTTGTCTGGTCTCCACAAATGTGCATTCTGACTTCTCAAATACAGAGAAGTAATGTTCATGTACCCCCATGCCGTACTGCATATTAAATAGGCCTATCTGCTGTAGAATTAGCACTTGTATAGTTTGAAATGATTGTCTGGGTGTTGTGAGGATGTGTGCGCGAGTGATAAAATGGGTGTTGGAAGTATGGAAATTGCCGATGGGCACAGGAATGCCACCTGCAGGTTAAATCTGCTCATGAGCAATGCATCAATCTTTTACCTTCAGGTCTATCAATTATTAACTCTCCACACTATCTGAAGAAAGAATGAGCCCTACAAAGTGAGCCAGTTTAGTCATCTAGACTGGAATGCGGAAATTATCCATTTTCCATTCTCCTTTAAGGTATCCTCACCAACCTTCCCACACGTCTTGTAAAAGGACAAAACACAGAAGGTTGCTGCAGGTCAGAACTGTTTGAACAGATTACAACAAGATTACAACATGGTTAATCTAAAGCCTGGTTTATGCCTCATCAGAGATGACACACTTGGAACTAAATCCCCTTTCACACTCAAACCCAGTTAATTACCATGTTACCTTTACTGGTAATATTCCAGCTTTGTGTCATTCACACATGGAGTCTTAACTCTGTAATTTGCTCCCTTTCACACATGAGAGATCCATTACACACAATGTGACATATAACAAATCCCACGTACAATGCATTTAGGGGAATTTATGCTTTGAAAGTTTGAGCATCACCTGGATCTTCTCCAACATTTTTGTCAGTGTTATTTGTGGGCGATTTGCTTATGTGATTTAGCATTCATTCTTAGCACAAAGAGGCTCATTTAGTTATGATTCACAGCAATTTATAGACAGTTCACTGTTTGTTTTACATGGAAAAATAGGCTATTTAGATATTGGCCCAGTATTGTTATCACTCCATCATTATAAGTTGACTTATTGATAAGTGTGACAGTAGGGGTTTAGATATCAAGACTACTAATCATTTTAGTAGTTCACTAGTTAGTTGCCTTAACAGCTGCACCACAGTCCTAAACAATCAGCTCTAAATGGTTACAAGTTGGACGTTTGTAATAGCATTAACCAGACAGCATAGTCACTCAATATAGCAAAAATGTGTAACATCTTCATTTCTTTATTTTACAGATGTTATCTGTGCAGTTCTATTCCTTGCACACACATTTATGTCCTCACACACAGAACTACCTTAAAAGCATCTATATATTTTTTTCGCCCTAATAGGAAGATGAAAAGATGAGAAGACAATAGAAGAAACAGGAGAAGTGAATAGAAGATAAGAGTGTACAGCTGGCTTGGGGCAGTATTCCTCAGGGGCTCATTTTCCAGTACAGAGAGACTCTGTTCTCATGCTGCTTTGAGCCAGTGTGGGTCCTGGTGGTCCTCGCTAAGAACAGATGACACTAAGTGTTTCCTAAACCAGTCCAGAGGGACTTCCAGACCATTTTTTTCTGTCTGCTATGAACCCACCTATATGATGTTTCTTGATTGCTTGGTTTAAATGCTGGTAGAGAGAATCCATAATATGTGTCTCTGGGCTGGTTTGTGAAGCACCACCATAAAATGTCTTAAAATACATCACGCAGCTTATGCTTTCCTTACATCAGACAACTTTTTGTGTGACTTCACTGGCGCAGACAGATTTCCAACATTGGAATATTAGATTAGAGTTTGAACTTGGGTCATCACAGTCGTTTGATATAAGGTGGTCAGCATATCTGTGATTATAATATTATATATAGTAATAATGGTTATAATAATATAGTTATAATATAATAGTTATGATGGGAAATAATTTCAAAAGAAATCTAGCTGAATTTAGTTACAGTCTTGCAAATAGTGAGCAAGATCCCCAGTCACAACCAAAATCATAGTAACTAAATCTCTGTGACTTGTCTTTAGAGGATGTCAGGCTTTAAAAGTCTATTCAGAGTCATTTCAAAGTCTTCTAGCGTATGGTTCGCATTACTCTTGAATAAAACAGTGCATGAAAGATTTTTTGGATCCAACAGAACCAAGCCGAGAAGAAATATGTTTACTTTCTGGAACAAATCATTGGAAAACTCAATAACCTATGGTGTTAATCTCTCTTGTACAGTCAACAGAGATTGTAGATAAAGTTTACTGTGGAAGTTCCCTTAACATGAGCAGTACTATCTCCACTTGGTGCCACCAGATCCCCTTGGAATAGAGCAAGAATGTACTATACTTATCCCTTGTTTTTCTAGCTCAAGAAAAAGTTAAGTGGCACTGGAGCTTGGGACTTGCTTTTGCAAAGTAAAAAGAGGCAAACTATTTGATTTAGGTTACTGAGGTTGAGGTGTAGAATTAATTAGCTACAGTGAAATTATTTCAGTGGAAAGTCCTCACAATGATACTGAGCCCAAGTGTGCGTGTGTGTGTGTGTGTGTGTGTGTGTGTTACTGTGTTAAGGTTAAAAATGCTATATATTCACTTCAGAAAGGGCCTCTGAATCTTTTGGAAGGTCATTAAAATGTGAAGCAGGAACAGACTGTATGGCTACAAAATGGGTACAAAACATAAATACTTGCAAAAGAAACATTGCTGCTAACAATGATCGCCAACAGGAAAATGATTGTAAATATATTTGTATTGGAGGCACTGTATTCATTTTTTAAATATGATAACCTGTCACCTTCTGATGGACATGTTATACGCTGTATGATTTAATGAAAATATAAACATTAGCATTCTAATGCCACACAGACACATTGAATGTGTAGAGGAATGAGTAACAAGAAAACATGGACCTATATGTGAGTTTCTAGAAAATTAGATAATTTGTTAATAGCATAAGCATATAAATAAAAAAGCTGGAATAGTAAGAAATATAGCGTTTCTTACATGTCTTCCTTTGACTTTCATTTCATTAAAATGAAGTGAAATTGATTATATACTGACAGGAATTGAATCATTATGTAGTTGTTGTATATAAAGAACTAAATAATATAAATCAACTAAATAATGCTTTAGGACAGAATCTGTTGACATCAACAGACAGTTGGCCAGCTGGACACTTGCGATCTCTGATCTCTCACACAGCATTGCATCAAGATTTCATCATTAGCTGTTATCACCTCATGGGCAAGAGAATACCTTTGTCAAGCTACAATACAGAGTAACATTCATAAATGGGACTTAAAACTTTATTGTACAAATAAGAAGCCTTACGTCAACCATGTCCAAAAATAGGTGTATTATAATTAGACAAATCAGTATTTATGGAGGAAACAGACACTGGTTGCCAGACCAAGGACAAAAAGGACCATTTAGACTGTTATAAGTCCAAAAGCTTTTATTTTATGGGGTTGTGTCAATGTCCATGGTAAAGGTAGTTTACACATTTGTGATTGCAGCATGAATGTAGAAAAGTAGTACATGCCTTCAAGATGACATCATTTTCATCAATGCAAAGCCATATGCTGCATACATTACAAAGACATGGCTGTGGACGGAGAAGGTATGGGTACTGGCCTGCCTGCCTGCAGTCTTTACCTGTTTTCAGTAGAGAATGTGTGGAGGACTTTGAAAACAAAAACGTAACAATGGCAACCCCATATTTTGCACAAGACATGTTTGTAATAAGAATGGAGCAAAATAGCACCCAAAACACATAACTGCTTGGTGTGATTGTTGACAAAATATATTTTAAGTGTTGTGAATAGTAAGAATACAAAGTGATAAATGATTTGCATGTATTTTTTGTAATGTCTGAATTGCACATTTTAAAAATTCATAAAGTTTCATATACACTACTGTCTTTCAGGCCGTAAGGCAATGATGTTTGTCCAACACACACAAAATTGGCTAAGGAACATATGCCACATAAGCAGCTGCACCAATTTTGCGTAACCAAACATATGGAGACCTTCAATGCAATAAAATGTGCAACCATGATTATGAAACAGTTTATCCTTCAGGAATGGAACTTTTCAAGGGCCAATAAAGTTACCATAGTAAAACAAATTAAATAATAGTTACTATGTATACTAATTTTACAATTAGTGATATTTCAACATCAGTGTGCAGTTTGTAAACCTTACCTGGACTTGCATTCTGTGTCAACTACATGTGCTTTGAGTTAACCGTTGCGCTACTCTGTGACTGATAAACAGAAATTTGGTACTGAGCCAGTCACTTTAGCACTTTGTGGGCACTAATGAACAAGCTAGGGTAACTATGTTTGTAATAAATTACATATTGCATTTGGCAAATAGGCCACATTAATTGTGCAAGTATAGTGTAAATATTCACTTTTTGGAGACTGTAGAATTTGCTTGTAGATTGCTGTATTAGTGGGGTTTTAATTAGGGTAATTATTTTGCCAAATGAATGAACATACAACTCTTGTTGAGTTTATGGCTGTCATGAACCTGTGTTGTTAAAAACTTTGTTGATTGTTTGATGATTTGTGTATACACACAGATACGTTTTTGTTTACACACCAGTAAATAAACTTTTGAAGATCTATGTGTTTGTCATGCAGTTGTTGCTGAAAAAGTAAGAATAAAGGAAAATGTGATAATAATCAACATTCTGCCATAGGTTAAACTTCTCAATGAATCAGTGTTTTCATCCAGTTGCCTTTTTCATTGCGTTTTTGTAGAATGGTAAAATAAACATCATTTTTATCTAATTATGCCCATGCAAAACCAAATTTGTGGCTATGCCACTGTGGATATGGAAATAATTATTTAGCCTAAAGTATTTTAAAAAATGCTTAACCACCTTTGTCAGATAAGATCAAAAACTCTCTCATGTGAGTCAAATTGTTTACTCAATAATCTTTATGCCTACATTTGTATCTACCATTTTATTACCTCTTTGTCTTTTTGATTGACATCCAGCTACAAACAAAGAACATTCACATTTTCCAAAGTTCAGATGTTGATGTAACCACCTTCTATTATCGAACACAGGCCACTAAGTTTGTTAAACTGAGACTGGGAGTGGCAGAGGTCAGTTTTTACTGATGAATTAGGTATATAGAAGCAGAAAAGGAAAGCAGAGAGGGAGAGACTAGAGGCCAGAAGAGGCAGAGGAGAGTAGAGCTCTGCTGGCTCCAGCACTGAGTGAGAAATTAATTAGAACTGGAAACTATGGCGGTAGCAGAGAAATGGCGTCTGCCTCAGGGAAAGCCCCCCTTCTTCAACACTATTATTGCCATTATCATCAGCTCATTCTCTCCATCCTGGAGTCAGAGTATGCTCCCTCCCCTCTCCTCCTCACTAGCTTTCTCTCTATCACCTGGCTGTCTACTTGCCAGTGGTGCTGTGTGAGAGCCTAATGAGATGTCTATCACCTGAGTCTAGACTGACTCTCTTGGCCCCTGCTAGTCGCGCCAGAGTGCAGTGGTGCTCTGAGAATTACAAAGAGCCCCAGATGAAGCTAGGTTAGGTGTGTGATAGATATTCTTGCAGAATAGATGTATGTGTGCAGTCTTGGTGGTAGAACGTGTGAAAATGTGTGAATATAGCATTTAAGGACACACACTGTCATGATAAATTGCTAGCAGCTTCGCATGAGATCATAACTCGTATCCCATACCATCTCAACTCATCGCGCTCTCTCTCTCTTTCTGTGTGTGTGCCTCTCTCTCTCTCTCTCCCTCTCTCTTTCTCCCTCTCGCTCTCTCTCTCTCTCTCTCTCTCTCTTTCACACACACACACACACACACACACACAGACCTTAATATCTAGCTTGCCTATTTAGCATCACTCAGTTGGCAAACTTAATGTTAGAACTATCTCAGGAGCATTGTCTAACTCTGTATATATATATATATATTCAATTTTTATTTTTGGCAGCTACTCCATAGGCAAGTCAGCATGACCAAAAGTATGAGAACACCCCTTAATTAATTAATGCTTCTGGCTATATCTGCCAGTCATTTGCTAATCTGTGCTCAAGGGCACACAGTGGAAACTTTTAGGCCTAGTTGGACCATTTGGTTAAACCCAAAGTCCAGTAAATGTAAAATTGCGTAGAGAAGGAATAATGAACGTCTCTTTTGCTGTGCTCCAGTAAAGGTGATAATATGGCATACAGACACATTCTAGTGTATACTTAATACTTTGTGACAAACGTTTGGCAAATGTCCTTTTCCATGTAATATCTGCAATACCCTCATATCCATATGCCCTCAAGTAACATTTGGATAAGGTCTGGCAAGTTGCCTGTGGAAGAACTTGGCTGTCCAGTGCAGAGTCAAGACCTCAACCCTACACCTTTTATACAAACTGACTACAGACTTCCCTACCACAGACTGAACACATAACTTAATACTATTGTGTCTAAATGGAAGACACAATATGTATTGATTTTAATGGAATGAATCATCACTGTGTTGTTGAAATATAGTACCTTCCCTACAGCATGCTTGACAGGCTCAGGTGGATAGTGTGTCTGGATGGTCATATACTTTGGCAATGTACCAGATGTCACAACAGAAACTGGTCTACAGGCATCCACCTTGTTCTGTACTGTAATTTATTAACAGTTATTTATTAAGTGATGTCAGCATCATTTGGTATCTCCTGCTTTTAATCAGTCTTTTGATATTTCTCTGACACTGATCTGCTTCTTTAAGGGTATTGTGTAATCTGGACGGCTAGTGCCTTCTAGTGCAACATGCTAGTTTGAAGGAAATTCAAATTAAGTAAGAGTAAGTGAACCACTTGTTAGCATACATAGATAAGTGAAAAGGACTGCTCACTCTGTGCATAATGTTGCATATGTGTGAGTATGTTATATATGTGTAAAGGACCATTGGTTCCATGTGATAGAATTGCTGGGGGGGGTGTCAGGGTAGAATGCACATTATATAACGTAACACAAACTGCACACACACACCTCAAGCCTCATTAGCAGTACTACCAGTTTTGGGTCCAGAGCCTCTCCCATGAATTTCCTACCTCAATCAGATCTGGGAAGAGGTTGTTTTTTGGTGTCAGGAGATACTCCCACAACTGCCTCCCTTCCTTCATGGAGGTTTTTTTTTATAGAAACTACAACTTTATTTTAAAAAATAAACAAATTATTTAAGTTATATTGAATAAGTGTAGTGATAGGTGGTGCATTCATTAGCTTTCTGCATTCGTTATGTCAGAAAGTCCCTACCTGAATTGTTCAATGTGTGTGTGTGTGTGTGTGTGTGTGTGTGTGTGTGTGTGTGTGTGTGTGTGTGTGTGTGTGTGTGTGTGTGTGTTTGTAATAGCCAGTCTGGCTTTAAGGCACCAATGAGACTCGAACTCGGGTCACAAGCTAGTGTACTGCCACAGTGCCACCTGTGTACCCATAGACAAAATTATAATCATTAAGTAGTTTACAATAAACTGCACCTAAATTACAATTCCTTGACCTTGACTGAGCCACAGGCTAACTGCTTGAACCAATGTACAAGAATTTGTTCCCAGCTAGAACAGGAAGCCTGTGGAGTGATCTCAGTAAATGATTATAAAACCTGTGAATAAAATATAAAATTCTTGTGAACTAGCCACATGGCAGCATTATGAATGCTCTGTAGTGGAACTTAGGAGCATGAAGGCAAATCAGCTAGGAAAACATTGCAGTAATCTGCGTCTGAAAACGATGAGAAACTGTACGAGAATCTGAGTGGTTTAAGTCATGATATGTTCTTCTAAGGATATATTCCTTTAGAGCTGTGCAGAATATTACTGTAGGGTCTGTTGGTAATTTGTTACTATTCTAATACTACAGTATTGAACTATTTACTATTTAGTGAATATTTTAGCTTTAAAACACAGGATAAAATAATGTGAGCTTTGTTTTAAACTCAAGTAAGGACATTTGGTCAATCACCTCATTAAAAAAGGATGTTTACTTATGTTTACTTTGTTTCCAGTTGCCTAACCTGCACCTGCTTGATTGATGTCTATTTTCTGTACTGCACATTTATTTCTCTCAGTGTGACATATTTGAGCCTCTTTTTCATGCTGCATGCCGTTGTTTAGCTGCAGTGTGTGAAATATCTCAGAAATACAAGTAATTGTTGTGGTATTTGTCTGGCCAAATATATTTACAGTGTTCCCTCGCCATTTCGATTCGCATTTACAGTAAATAGCTGTTGTGTCTACTTAATGTGTAGGATATGTCGTGCTGTAAGCTTGGTACAGACGGAGCATGTGTGATACGATAGTGATGTATGGCGTGTTAAGTAAAGAGAACATTCGATTACTTCAGTGTGTTGCCTGATTATTCAACAGTTAAAATACTACAATAGCGTATTTACTCAGCAGATGAATACTCACCAAAAACAAGAAGTAAGACTAGAGCATCGCCCGTCTGAGTCGCTGCTTGCCGAAGTAAGATAAGTTTTTATTTGCGGCGATGCCACCAAAAGGTTCTACGGCTAAAATGTAATAAATACTTAAATAACCCCAGCGATAAACGAGGGAATATGTATATGCTATCACTGCTCCTAGCTTATGCATTCATATTTGTATGCTTCCTCTTCAAAATTACTTTCCAATTAACAGTTCAATAACACATATGTGATTGTTAATTTATATCAACTGATTAATATTAAAGTCAGGTAAATGTCGTAAGGTAAATGTTGTTTTCTATGGGTTTACACCTATATATAATCGAGTATGTACGGAAACTACACTGCCCACAAAAATTAGGGGATATTTGAAAATGAATATGATTTTTAAAAAGTGATAAAAAAGAAGCATTTGATTTTTAAACAATATTATCAGAAAAGTTGTTCTATCAGCAAATAAGATGCAAAAACCACTTTTATGTAATTTTTTTAAAGTTCACTATATAAAAGGTTGAAAATGTAGGAGTATTTGAGTATTCCCTTACATGGTTAAATTTTCCAGCCCTTGCAGTGCCTCACACAATTTGCCTGAATGCAAAGCTTGGAGAGCCATAGGATGTCTTGAAGCTGGTCAAACACAGCCAACAGTAGCAAAAGCATTCGAAACATCTCAGAGCATGATTAGCAGACTGTGGAATCGCTTTAAAGACACTGGAACAGTACGAAGAAAAATAGGGCAGGGTCACCCAAAAATCACCACTATTTAACCTTATTGGCTAGAAGGAGCAAGTGCAGCAGTGCAACATAGGTTAAAGTTTCCTGCTGCGACTGGACAATGGATATGCACCCAGACCATATGAAATTGGCTCCATTGTGTGCATGCCTGCCGACTAATGGTATGCATTCTCTTATATGAAGAACACCACAGAACCAGTAGAAGGTGGCCTGATGAGCATCACATTGAACCTGTGATGAGTGGTCAACTATCCTCTTCTCTGATGAGTCACAGTTCAGTCTTCAGCCTGACAATCATCGTGTCCAGATCTGGTATGAACCAGGAACACAGGAGCATCCACGTTTCATGCGAGAAAGAGATCGAGGTGGTGGAATCATGGTTTGGGCTGGCATCAGCATTGGTGGTTGAACCAAGCTCTACCTTATCAGAAATGAATTGCTGACTGCTGTCAGATACCAAGATGAGCTCCTGCACCCTATAGTGGTATCCTGTGCTGGAGCAGTTGGGAACAGCTTTCTTGTCATGGACAATAATACAAGGCCCCACTGAATCTCACTGAACATGCTTGGGTTATACTGGGAAGATGTCTGGCAAACCGTCCAATGCCTCCCACAACACTTCTTGAGCTGAAGGTTTCCCTAAAGCAAAAGTGGCAGAGGATCTCACAAAAACTTCTGGCCAATCTGATCCTGTCCATGTCCCATGACTGTCAGTGTATTTTGGCAGTGTATTTTGCCATGCACCCTACTGAACAGTCAATATGTGGTAATCCCGTCCAGTTTGACATGCTTCTGTTCACCCCCATAAATATGTCACTTACTAATCAATCACGATAATTGGGTTTTCATCTCATTTGCGTAAACGAACAGAGTCTTTGACATTTAATTTACTTTTCTGGTGATCTTGTTTAATGAAATAAAATCAAATGCTTCTTTTTTCATTTCTTCATATTCATTTTTAAATATCCCCTAATTTTTGTGAGCAGTGTATTCATCACACGCACTAATTACACTTTACTATCAGCGAGTAATTAGGAGTGCCAGTCAAACTGCTGTGAATTAAGCAGCCTCTATGTGCATGTGTTAGACAGATATGCTGCCTGTTGTGAGATCTTGAGATTAAAGACTAAAGTGTATCATGGAGGAAAGCATGAGATTGAGAGGGTATTAGTTCTCACCTTGTTTGACCACAGTGCTGATGTCTGAAGACACAAATGCACTGATGTGATGTAACTTTTTACCATGACAAGGAACATTTACTAGTAAAGAGGATATGATATTCACCTGAGCTTTAAGTAAATAATCTATTGGCTTTACTGCTGACAGCCATATGTGAGATGATACTTCAACAGTATAATGTGCAAACGAGCAAACAGTCAAGTTAGTTTAGACTTTTAACTAACACTTAGATGAACGAATCAGGATTAAGAACTGGAGTAACATAAGTTCGTTTCAGTCAAATATATTTTTACAAGCTGATGAGTATGTATTAATACTTTTTCCCCTTAAACAATCTGTTAAAATGACAATATACCATTTTATTCTTGTCACAGTGTGTGTTTTTATTCTTGTCACTATTAATGCACAAGTTAGTCAGTAATTATGTTGTAGGTATTTAGAGTGCCATAATGTATGCATGAAACTCAAACATTTTCAATACTCATGAATAAAATTGCCAGCCTTATATTATAAGATGAAACTGTTATTTTGCTGAAGCTAAGCAGTCAAAAGCTGCATTACTACACAATAAATGATATAAAATGCTTTGTTACATAGCTTTTAAATCTGTCACACTGTGTCAAATTAAAATGCAAGCAAGGCATAAAATTGCTCCTAAGTGAACCAGTAGTGAAATAACTAGTGTATTCCAGCTATACACTACGTATAGTTTAGCTTTTATTGCACATTAAAAACAAGCTAATCACAACAATTGATACTGTTATTCACACATGATATGGGCCAAAGCTAACATGAGTGCTTGCTCTATTTTTTTGTACTCTTCAAAGCTGATTTGGAATTGGTTAAAATAAAAGCACGTTTGCTCCACGAAACTATGATGTGATTATTTAACTAAGATAAAATGGTATTCTGTTCCATTTAAACAGGATTTGTTCTCATTGTTTAACAAATTGGGAGAAATGTATTATTGTTAAAGGTATACTGCTCACAAAAATTCTGATTACGGAATTGGTTATGGGATTCATTTTGAAGTATATTTATAACGTATTAAAAAGGTGAGACAGTATGGAAAAGGCATATTTAATCAAATGCGGTGATCCTTACATTTACTTACACTTTTATTTAATTGCAGACAGTATAAACCCAAGGTGGTTCATGTTTTGTCTAGTCAACTTTATTTCATATGTTAATAATCATCCATTCCTGCGTTTACATATTCCAAAAAAGTTACTAATACAAACGTCCATACAGTTAATGTTTTTTGTAAAAAAAAAAAAAAAAAATATATATATATATATATATATAATAAAAATAATTATTTATATTGTTTTCAAACAGGTGATGCCAACAGGTGATTGTAATCATGATTTGGTACAAAAGCAGCAACCAGAAAAGGTTGAGTTTTTGATGAGCAAAGATGGGCAAAGGATCTTCATATTGTCAACAAAAGCCAGGGTCTTTTATGGTATGGGGTTGTGTTGGTGCCCTTGGTAAAGGTCTTTTCCAGTTCTGTGATGGCCGTATTCATGCAGAAAATTACAATGAGTTATTAGAGCAGCATTAACCCCTTTAAGGCGACATATTTTTCAGGGATGTTCATGCACTTATTAATAAGACAATGCAAAACGAGTTAAAGCTGAAAAGGCAGTCTTTCTTTGAGAAACATTTTTTCTTTTAAGTTATTATCTATTGCATTTGTTGGCCAATTGAGATCCTCTGGTCAACTTTGCTCCTCGAAATAGATGTTGTTATTTAGAGCAGCTTAGCAGTGAGTACACTTCTAACATTTTTGTAACTATATTATTACGTTTTCATAGGACAAAACCATATAGATATGACACTTTGATGATAGTCCCACCACCATGCTTAACTGTAAGCAAGACACACTTGTCTTTGTACTCCTCACCTGGTTGCCGCCACACATGCTTGTCACTTTCTGAACCAAATAAGTTTATCTTGGTCTCATCATGGTTCCAGTAATCCATGTCCTTAGGCTGCTTACCTTCAGCAAACTATTTGCGCGCTTTCTTAAGTGTCTTCTTTAAAAAGGCTTCCTTCTGGGACGACAGCCATGCAGACCAATTGAATACAATGTGCAGTGTGTGGTCTGAGCACTGAAAGGCTGACCTTCTACCCCTTTAACCTCAACAGCACTTCTGTGTCTATTATGAAAAACCCACCTCTGGATCTGATGCTGAGCACGAGCACTTAACTTCTTTGGTCGACCATGGTGAAGCCTATTCCTGAGTGAAACTTGTCCTGTTAAACCGCTATCTGAACTTGGCCACTGTGCTGCAGCTCAATTTCAGGGTGTTAGCAACCTGCTTATAGCCCAGGCCATCATTATTTAGAGAAACAATTCTTTTTTCCAGATCCTTAGAGAGCTCTTTGACATGAAGTCGCATGCTGAAATTCTAGTGACCAATATAAGAGTTTATATAAATGTATATAAATTTAACCATTAACACCTAATTGGGCACAATTTGGCCGTTTTCACTTAGAGGTGTACTTACTTTTGTTAACAGTGGTTTAGACATCAGTGGCTGTGTTTAGTTATTTTGAAGGCACAGCAAATTGACACTGTTATACAAGCTGTAGACTGACTACACTGCAACAAAGTATCATATCTTAAGTGTTGTCCCATGAAAATATATCATTAAATAGTTATACAAATGGGTGAGGGTTACTCACTTTTTAGAGATGCTGTGTATGTAACTAGTAATATATGCCTACTGACTTGTTTTCACACCAACTGCACTCATATCCGCGTCTTCAGCTGCATATATTATTTTTCTTCCAGATTCAATGTGTAAAACACCTGCAGAGCTGATCAGCTCAATCATGCAGCTCACCAATTAGAATGTTTGCTTCACTCAACTTCATGTAAAGTTGCTCTGGTAACACTATATGTTGAGGACCACAAACATCACAAACTCATTTAGTGTATTTTTAGTAATTAATAATTAATATATTAACAAATATATTACACCTGCATTAATACATGCATGACACATGCTCACTTTTAGCATATTCCTGATGACTCATGATATATTACGTGTATGAATGAATGATTACTCATTCTTGGAATATTGCATTAATTACTGCACAAATGCTGTTTCATACCATTGCTCCTACTAGGGTTAGAAATGTGGTTACCATTGCTCCTGCTAATGTTAGAAATGTGGTTACCATTGCTCCTGCTAGGGTTAGAAATGTGGTTACCATTGCTCCTACTAGGGTTAGAAATGTGGGTACCATTGCTCCTGCTAGGGTTAGAAATGTGGGTACCATTGCTCCTACTAGGGTTAGAAATGTGGGTACCATTGCTCCTGCTAGGGTTAGAAATGTGGGTACCATGCTGATGTTTCATCTGGTTCCACTTGACTGTTGCCTTCTAGTTTTTCCCTTTCTCGGTATGCCACTATAAAAAACGCCACTACACTCAACTGCAAATGCCAGCTACACTCCAAGATGTTCTTTCAGTACCAGTGCTGGCTCCATTCAAGCTTTTCTTCCATCATCAGTCCCAATTCCTCATACTATTACTATCTGAGAGACAATAATGCCACCTTCCCTTCTCCAGCTGAGTAATCATACCATTCCACCAAATAATACCTGCTGAGGACACCAGAGCCTACAGTGGCATACTTAACAAGATTAAACAATGTCAATACACATATTGTCATATATATGTTAATTTATTGAATATAGATATACATATTACTTATATGCTATAGTTTTGTATTTTCTATTTCATAGAGAATATAATTTTCTGTAAAATTCTAATTTATTATAGTATTTATATTTTTGTGTTAAAATATTACTATTGTTTAGTATTACATTTTCTTTAAATATGTTCTGTATTTTAATTTACAAATTGAGCTTATGTGTATTCAAGGTATACCTAAATTTACTTTAATTTAATTAAGGAAGGAAGTCCCTTTTTGAGGCTCCCCTTTTCCTTGTAACATTTAAGAGTTTTTCCTTTCCACTGTCACTAGGCATGCTCAATTAGGGCTATAGGGCTTGTTAGTTGTAAAGCTGCTTTGAGCAAATGCTTGATTGTAAAGAGTGCTATATAAATTAATGTGAGTTGACATGATCCTTAAAGTCCATGTGATGTGAAAGGGCAACTCGGAGACGATTTTGGAATTAGTAAAATGGAGTACTGTCAGTAAGGTACTGAGGTTAAGCTTGTGTTGAATCGAAAAGAAAAAGAAAAAACCCATAAACAGAAACAGTAAGCAGTCCTGCACTGTAAAAATAAAATCTAAAATAAGTTATGCAGCTATTGTGTACAACAGTTCCAGTAGAAGCATACGCATAATAAATGTTTATAACATACAGTAAGTTTCTACTGCATATTGTTTTACTTTTCCAATAATCCTTGCTATAAGTGTTTGTATTCCTCACCACACTTTTGCTTGCTCGCTTGCTCTCTCTTTCCCTAGTGAGGTACTGGCGGAGTTGAGTCAATTAAAAGCGTGCATCTCAGCCGGAGTGGGAGGAGGTAGGCTCCCTAGGGGAAGCACTCTCCCTCTGTGAAAATGCCTCAGATGGGACTATGACAGCTGTGACCAACCTACAGCTTCAGAGGCGATAACAAGCCTTATTAGACTCTTAGACTCTCACCCCCACCTACCCATACCCACACACCCACAACCTGTGCTGTACAATGCAGACCTAATTTTCATACATTGCATACCGAGTTTTATCTGTCTACCTATCTATCCATTTATCTGTCTATCTTACTGCATCTGTTCATTCAAATAGCTACAAATATCTATTTATATTCTACATACATAATCAGTATTCAGTAGCATGTTTCATATACATAATGAGAAAACATTTTGAAAATGCAAATGTGAAGTCACATTGTTGCTCTGAAAGCGTGGAGCAGAGTAATGCTGAGAGAAATGTTTAAAAGGTGTGAGAACCAATTTTCATTTAAAAACATCTCAAGTCCATTATCAATTATGCGAGACAAGTATAAAATCAATAATGAATCACAAATTTATCAAAAGCTGTTTGTTTACCTCAGTCTTAAAATAATTCATATATTGTATATAAAATCTTATATTACATATACAGGTGTAAATTCAAACCAGATTCACTCAGGGCCAAAAGTCTGAGACCAATAGTAAAAATGCTTGCTTTTTTTCATTAACATTTCAAGATTCTCTTCGGAATAATGTGAAATCATGTTGGGAAAATAATATGGATCATCATATTTGCACAAACTTGAGTACTTGAGTACATGCTGACATTAAAAAAAAGAAATGAAAAATGTTTACTTTTGCCTTTTGTTGATTTACCCACATTTGATCCTAGGATGGATTTTTTTTTTTTTCGACTACTGCTTACTTGTACTGACATGAGGTTTTGTCAACTATAAAGAATTCAAAGCACTTCGGTAATTCACTCTGCAATAATGTTATGTAGAACTACTGTAATGAACGCATTACAAATTATATTTTCAGAAGTAGGTGAATAAAAAATAATATTAGTTTGAAAACCCGTACCGTTAAAGCTGTATTAGATGAATATACTTATTTAATTCCTTCTTTTTTCTCTCTCTCTCTTTCTCTCTCTCTCTCTCTCTCTCTCTCTCTCTCTCTCTCTCTGTCAACACCCCTCAGTCCAACCACCCCCATGTGTCTGTGTGTGCATACATGCATGCACGCATTTAGGTTAATGACATAATGAGTTTTTTGTGTCAATGTGCATTTTCTGTTACAGCAATTTAAACACATGACACCCATTACACACTACTCACAAAAATTAGGGGATATTTCAAAATCAATATGAAGAGAATAACAGAACAGCTGCTCGACATTCTGATCCTATCCATGCCCCATCTTTGTCAGTGTGTTTTATCAGTCTTGTGTGACCATACACCTTACTGAACAGTCAATGTGTGGCACTCTTGTCCAGTTTGACATGCTTCTGTTCGCCACCATGAATATGTCACTTGCTACTCAATCACAATAACTGAGTTTACATAGTCAAAGTAGGCAAACCCTAATTTTTGTGATCATTGTATCATCATATTATCCTACATTAAACATCTTCAGTAAATTGGTGAACTTCAGTGAACTTTCAGCTTCATGGAAGAAATGTGGTTAGAAAAATAATATTGAATGACCAAAATCTGAGATCAGATGAACGATTAGTAGATGAAACATTCAAAAACTGACAGAAGAATTCATAACTATGTTTAAAAGTGAAAGTAAGAGCACATGCACAATGTTTTGGGAGAATGTGGAATAATTTTCACATCTGAATTGCCAGTCAGTGTCCTGAGCTCAAGCCCAAGTCATTGGACAATACTGAAAGAGAATACATTCCATCACACAGTGGTTCAACTATTCTGCCGTTAATACAAAGCCTTGGCCAAAAATAATGAAGCTCTATATGATATCTTCTGAAATGATATAAGATTGCCAGATAATGGCGTTGATATTATGTGCTTTTAGCTTTTGGATGATACCAGTTACAATAGTGGTTGTTTTACAACAATGCCATTGCCAATGTCAATGACATTGTGCAAGAATTATGCAAATCCTTTTCAATATATATTTTAGGAAGATTGTTTTTAAGCATTGTTATAATTTTCTCATACATTTGTTGACAAATTGAAGATCATCTGCTTGATCAATTTTCGCTCCTCAAAGTTTTTGCTCCTGTCCCAACTTTTTCTGGAATACGCTGCAGGTCTGAAATGCAGGAACAGATTTATTAACAAATGAAATGAAGTTGACCAAACAAAACATTTTTTATGTTAATACTGTCTTCAGTGAAATAAAGGTCAAAGGAAATGTAACAAACAATGGATTTTTGTATTTGTACTTTCCATGCCATCCCATTTTATTCTGTTTTGGTAATGTAGATTATAAACATTTTTATAAATATTTTAATTATTCACTGTTGTAGCAAACGTGGCTTGGTGATAAGACTTGGATGTGAGTTTACAGAACCCTGTGTTGGACTGGCACCCTGTTTGTACTTCTGTAGGTGCCTAGTGCATATGAGATTAGGCTTAACACTCCAAGGCAACCCTGTCTAGGATAAATGGGGTCAAATGTGATGCTTTGCATTTATTTAAATAGTGCACCTCAGATATAAATGTTGGATTGCCGCAAAACCCACATCGCAGGCTGATATGTAAATGATTGCAGGTGTGGTCTGATTAGACCCGTAAATGTGTGTAAAAGTGTTTCCTCCTTATAGACTAATTTTGGGAAGTGTACCTCTTAGTGGGAGACTGTGCCTACACATGCCTTTATGACAGATTTGACAAAAAATGGGCGTGAAGATCCTCCGCATATAAATGCTCATATAGGGATACATCTGCAGAAAGATCAGGTCAAGGAAGTGTTGCAAAGCAGGACTGGGCACATACAGGGGTGTGAAATGAAGGTCCCATCTGTGTCTGGATGATGGACAACAAAAATGTGAGAGCTGCTCATGCTTGTCGGAGGATCATGCGATCTTCATGCAATATGTCTGTGACGTAACTGTGGTCCAAGTTTTGCAGCAATTCAACAATTCTGTCTAGGAGATGTATTTATTTGTACACAGAGAGAGACCATCCTGGAGTTTGCATGGCAAAGGTATAAGCATGTCCTGACATCAATTTAGCAGGGGTGGAAGTTTTGATGATTTTCCAATTGCTTTTTCTCCCTCAGGCATAATCAATTGTACCTGTACTATACTTTAAATGCCTGGACTCAAAGTCAAGGCATGCCATCCAAGCACTATCTGATATTATCTGTTATAATGATGGGTCACAAAGCAGATGTTAATGATTGGCAAAAGGCCATAGCGTGTAGGAGGTGAATATGCAGGTGTAAAGAAGCATTCGGTCATACAGATCTACCAGCAATGGCAAAACTCTACAGGAAATTCCCCTCACAATTTGTGGAGGCATTATACACTATTAAGTACGTTTCAGTCACAGGTGACCATTTTTTGTCCAGTGATTATATAGTTATTGTATATATAACTTATCCTGTCGTTTAACATATGTCATGTAAAAGGTAGACTGCAAAGCAATTACTGCAGCCATCTGCAATATACCTCAAGCAATTAAAAATAGATATTGTACAAAACAATCCAATGGTTATATAATGGATAACATCAAACATTTGCAGAATGATTAACATTTTTTATTTGTCAGTCACCAAATGATGAGATACATTCTCTTAAAAAAAGAAATGAACAATGAAAGTGATATTCTTTTTTTCCATTTTAAAAACTATAATACATTATTCTCAATATAGATTTCCATACAAAATAAAAGGGCATGGAACAGTAAAGAAAAAGTGGTCCAATAAAACACACGGAGGAAGAAAGGATTCAGGACACATGTAGTCAATCATCTCTTCCATACAATAACATTATAAGACTGCTGTTATATATTAAATATTTAATATTAGAGCTTACTATTCTGATGTCAGCTTTAACACGGCTTCTTTTAAGCATTATGTTTGATGAGCCTGTGAATGTGGCTGGTACGGCAATGACAGAGTTTGCACAAGATTATGTGTTACAGGCAAAGCAGAGGAGGCAGTGTGTGGTCTGACATATCAGAGAACTGGGCAAATATTAAATAATGATAGAGAAAATTGCATTAAGGATCTCCCACTGTGTCAGAGATTAGCGTCACAAACCAGGCCAGCTGAGGAGGGTTATCTGAGAGCAAGGGTTGATGAAGTAAGTTATCCTTGACCTTTCGCTATAATGACGCGCCCCATTTCCCTCTCAGCTGCTTTATGAAGCAGAGCTGTGCTTACGGGGGAAAGAAGTGAGGGCTCTGGGGGTGCATTACGCTGTAGCTATAGAGACCGCTCACGCATCGGCACAGAGAATGAGAGAGGAGGGAAGAGAGGAGCCGTTAAATAGAAAATTGTTCTTTCACTGAGTGCGCTTACAGAATAATCTGATAATGGCAAGAAATCAGATTTTGGCAATAATCCAATCAAGGATTTACATGCACTGAATCACAATCTATTATTTTTCTTTCAGTTTCATGGTTATGTATAGTCATTTTTTTTTTAAATTTTACAGTAGTGAGGTCCTAGCACTGCCAATTCTTCAAATCAAGAGGCATATAATTAGTTAAGCTATTTATCATAGTTTAAGTACTGGAGCTGTGCTCTTAAGTGCTATTTCATTTCAATCTTTGCATACACTATATTGCCTATGCAATGTTTTGGGTACACCTGGTCAAATGATGACACACTTTTAACTTATAATTATAACTTAACTGATCTGTTAATGGTTCAATAAATTTAGGAGAATTACAAGAGAAGCTCTCTTTACAAAATGTCAATGTGAAATAAAACTAAGTTACAGAAAAGTACTCTAAAGAGTAGGCAGCACAGTGGCGCAATTGTTAGCACTTTTACTTCACAGCTCCTGAGACTAGTGTTCTACTACTGGCCTAGACACTGCCTATTTGCAGTTTGCATGTTCTCACCATATCTGCATAGGTTCCCAGAGTACTCCCACATTCCAAAGACATGTTAGGTCTCCCCCATGGTCTCTCTCATAACCCTGAATTGCAATAAGTGGGTATGGAAAGTGAGTTACTATAAAAAAAACACATAACATAATCAAAATCAAATAATTATTTGTCATGACCTTTATAAGAATTGAGATTGTAGGATTAAATCGGCTACTTGTTTTGTCAAGCATCTTTGATAAATGGTACAGTTCTTCTGAGTATCCCTTTCATTCATTAATTCACATACTTATTCGCTTAATCCTGCGGCAGAGCCGGTGCCTAGCCGGCGGCAAGGACTGCAAGGCAGGAACTGTCCTAGACAGGGTTCCAATTCATCGTAGGATATAAACACTTATATACTTATAAACACTCACACACTACTTTAGTGTAACCAATTAATTTGGAAGAAACCAAAGCAGCTAGAGTAAACCCATGCAGATACTGGGAGGCTCCACATGCAGACTCCACACAGAAAGGACTAAAACCACACTACTTGGATTTGAACCTATCACCTTTGTCGCTGTGAGGTCAGAGTGCTACTCACCGAGCCACTTTGCCACCCATTCACAAAGTTATATAGCCACAAAGTAATCAAGTTCTTATCTGGAATTTAGTATTTTGTGATAACGTTACATTTTAAATCTCTAATTCGGAAATCTAAATAAGGTTATATTTTTTTCTGCTTTAATTTCTATTTATGCAAAAAGTAACCAGACCATGTAACTTGATGAGGGGTGTCCAAACACTTCCATAAGACAGTATATCTTAACTTATTTCCCTAAAACATTAAAAAACTGCAGCTCTTACTGGGAATTTATTCTGAAATGTTATGGTTGCATCTTTCACATACTGCCATCCTACACCGATACCACCTCTGTTTGAATTACATTTTATTCTGATGCTGCTTAAATTAGAAGACAGGTTGGGGTTGAACAATATTGTTCTATTTTTACATACCAGGTATGCCATTTGTGTCACAGGATTTGTTTCCACACATGTGTAACTATAGCGATTCAAAAAGTAACCATGAGTTGGATAACCAGGCTATAATCCACAATATCAGATTTGTTGAAACCTGATAATTGTTTTTACTCTGATTCTAAATGCTGCCGTATGTTGTTTACATGAGCTCTTGAATAATCAGGTGCACAAATCTGATTAGGTTTGGATTATTAACATGCATGTAAACACACACTCAGTGATATAACCACTTCCACAAACTGCTTTTTAAGTCCATTTCCATTTTCTTTACCATTTTTTTCACTAATGACTATAGTAAGAACAAACACAGAAAATGTGCCAAATGTTCTGATATTTAACTGATTCAAATGGTTTCTTTTTGCATTGGGAAATATTTCACAGCATAAAAAATCGCTATTAAACTTGAATGCATGTCTACATTAAAATAAATCTTACAAAAGCAAATGACGTATGGGAATATAACATAAACATTTCCAATTTCACCACGCGAAGGAGAGACAAAACTGCCTTGTAAGGTTGTGACAATTTCAAACATAAAAAATTAGGAGCAAATATAGCTTTTCTAAACGGACAGCTGAGTGCTGAAAGACTGTGTTGTTCATGCCCATCACTCAACACATTATGTGAGAGGGGGAGGCCTAGAGGATGTATGTTGGGGGGGTCAATCTGCAATAATGATGCATCACTGCAGCATCACTTTGGAGATTAAAAACAGGACGCTGAATTTCAATCAAGCTGTTAATGGACCAATGAAGGATTATAGGCTGGTCTGGGCTGGCAGGGGATCTGAACTTATTGGTGAGAAGAGAAGGTGAGTGAGTTCCAACATAATCTCCCACTGAGAGGGTATGAGAGAGTGAGAAACAGAGAGAAAGAACAGGAGACACTGCCTGCTTATCTTTATTACAACAAAAGTGAAGATGTCCACAAGGCCATTAACAGAAACATATAATGATTCGATAGAATTACCACCGGATTTAAGATTAGGGACTTTAATCAACTCATTATGTAAGCAGAGAGGTTTACCCACTTATGCAGCAGACAACGGGCCAGCTATAGCTCCTGCCGCCTGGGAGCCAGCTCCCCATCGTGAGAATAAGAAATGGATTTGTTTTACGCAGTTAAAGTGCTCAAAAGTTTAGTTTTGACTGGAGAAGAAGGCATTGTTGGGTAACACAGTTGAGATTGTCATCACGATTCATTCGGCAAGAGCAAGAGTGGGTCAGTGTTAAGCAGAGTGAAACAGAATGGCCTTTCAGAAAAACACAGAGAGATGAGCAGGCAAAGTAAGACATAATTTAGACTTAAACTTGGGATTTACATGAGGAATTTTATTCTTCTTAATTGTGTCCTTATTTGAGGAATGTAAGAGTCACACACAGTGCATCTCCCCATTAAGGAAGCGGTGCACAACTGCTGTGAGCAGGCTTAACGGTAGCTTGGTCTCTGAAAAAGTTCACGACATGGAGTCTTAGCCAGGCACCCAACTCTGGTTGCTGTGGCTCTGTTGTGGACCTGTGAGTCCCATGCTTACCCCCATCCCCATGCCAATGCCCATTCCAACACCCATACCCTGTGCAAGGGAGCAGTCAAAGTTAAAGTCCATGTCCTCTCCTGAGTCCATCATGTCATGAAGCAGAACAGACTCAACATCACAGTCCAGGCTGCCATGGAATATATCCAAATCCAGATCTGCCGGTAACCGCTCGTGGGGATAGCCATGATGGGTATGGTGGTATCCTTGGTATCCACTGCCACTTCCTCCCATTCCCTGAGCTTGATGGTATGGTCCATCAGCCATTGCCTGCTGGTGTGGGCCTGGGTATGTTGTGTTGTAGCGGGGGTGCGGATGTGGGGCAGTGGCTAGGTGGCAGGAGTCCTGAGAGATGCCCTGCATGCCAGCAGGATTTGGGGGCAGTGTAGTGGAGGCAGGAAGGTGTGCATGAGCTGGAGGACTGTACAGATATGGTGCTTTGTGGTTGTAGGCCTGCATGTGGCCACTAATGGCATGGACAGAATGGCCTTGAGGTGGATGGCTCTGTGCTAGGCTGTGATTTATGCTGTGATTCATGTTGTGGTTGTGAGCAGGGTTGTTGGCTGTGTTGGAAGCAGAGATGTGGCTGTGTGACTGGTTAAGACTATGGTTACCGTTGTGGGTGTGAGTAGGATTATGATTGTGTGTGCCATTGTGAGTGTGCCCAGAGCTGTGGCTGCGATGGTTTCCCACACCACTGCTGGAAGGAACCATCATGGCCTCGTGCTCCTGGCCAAGCATTATGTCCTTGGCACAATACTGTGTACCCCCAGTCAGTAGACTTTGCAGGGCATTTGTGCCTGAGTAAGTCTGCATGTGTCCAGAGAAGCTGGATGCCTTGTTTTCCTGGATGGTTTGCAAGGGAGACTGTCTGCACAGCATGCTAACACCTGCCTGCCCATATACTGAGCCACCATAAGAGCCCTGGACCTTTGAACCACTGCTGTAATGGTAGGCAGTCCGCTTATGGCATGAAGGCTGTTGGCGATGGTAACCTTCTTCCAAACTGATAGCTCCAGTGAGGTCAGTTAGCTGTGGCAACTCCAAGGGTGGGCAATGTGCTGCAGGAGAGCGATTGCTGGAGGGACTGGGGTAGATATGTGGAGATGTAGAGCAAGAAAGTCTCCCTTCTTCTGGATTCTCCAACTCCTCTTCAGCTATTATAGGTGACAGACTCAACGTGGATCCTGCTGAGCTGGTCCGAGAATGAAGCTCTGTCCATGCCTCAAATTCCTCCCCAACACCTGCTGCTCCTGTTACAGGCTTCCCTGGTGGACTGGTTTGCTCTGGGGAGCCATGAAGGCCCTGCCCCACAGGTCCCAATCCTGCCCTGCTTACCATCTTTTTGCGGTTGACACGGCCTTTGCACTTCAGGTACTTGGTGCCGTTGTCCATGGAGGCTGCCCGTCGCCTGGGAGCTTTTCCTGCTTTGCCTCCTTCAGGGTTCAGCATCCACCAGGAGCTCTTGCCGGTGCCTTCATTCTGCACTCGGATGAAGCGAGTGTGGAGTGACAGGTTGTGGCGTATAGAGTTCTGCATGTAAAAAGACAAAGAAAAAAAGGACATGCTTGTAACATTTGTTAATGTTATCTCAAAGAGGCAGTAATTCTGCTATGACTTGATCGCTAGGCTTCTTTCTAGTACAGCTACTGATGATTGGCTGACTGGGTGATGTATTCTGATCAGTGAGTGTGTTTCGTCTGCGAACAGGGGATTCCTCTCTCAGCCTGGTGTGGATGTCAGCTAATCCCTAGTTCAGCATGCTTGGCTTGGAATGCATTTGAAGCCTGTGCCAGTCTGGCCCCTTGCCAGCCTCCTCTGCCAGTCTGAGGAGGGAAACGTGTTGCATAGAGCAAATGTTTATAATAAAGTCAGACAAATCTGCCTGCTTCGCCGCAACCTCTATCTTTCCTCTTAACCTATATTTGCCCCAGAGAGGCTCCTAACCACCCACTCACATGACTATATTGTATTTCATTACAATACATATTTCATTTATACAAAGCTAAATCAAATGAAAAAAGATGCAGACGCTAGTATTATTGCCCATTTTATATAAGGCGCACTGTCTGTTCATGCATCCTTATTTCACATAATCCATCATTGTTTCTCTTTAGGCATTAATAATCATCATCATCTTGCACGTATTATTCATCGCTGTATTAGAAGATAACTGACTTTATGGAAAAGCGGAGAGCACATAAGCTTGAAATATTAAAGATTATTTAGAATATGTTTCAATATTCCATTAAAAACCAGCAGCTTATTTTACAAGCAGTAGCAAATATATAATGTCTAGGACATGGATGAATGAAAAGACAAAAAACATCAGCATCTCCAGTCAGGTGATCGAAGATTGGCTCCTCAAGGTAGCACCTCCAACGTGAGATGGGTAACCATGGCAACAGGGTAAACGTGAACGCAAAATAAAGTGTGAATGTGTTGTGGGGTTTGCTTATGTGAAGGGAGGAGGGGAAGCAGCTTTTGAAACTGCCTCTAAACTCCCCAAAGCCTTTTATCCAGCCACTGGGTCTGTCTGACGTGCTGTACATGCTCAAATCATCGTCTACAAGAAGGTCAGAAAATGTAGATCAAAGACTCAACCTATAGTCTCATGTAATTAGACCTGGGCATCCCTGGCCAAATTACATGTTAAATTGATTTTCTATATACAAAGAATTTAATCAATAAATGCAAAAATGAAAGAAAGAATATAAAGAAAGAATGAAACATGCATTTTCCAAATATAGGTGTAAATCGCTAGGCATTTCACAATTTTACTACTTCGTTACTAGTTGAAAATTAAGTGTTTAATATTATCACAAACCATTGTCAACAAACAATTGTTTACCAATTGTTTGTTGTTTAGCTATTTAGCACCAAACAGGAAGTTCCATGTGTATCTGGTTAGCTCCGGTAAAAGGTGATTTTTACAGTTGTGTGTAGACCTACAGGTATCTGATCCAATTATATAAACACTTTATTTTACCTAGCTACATTTATTTATACATTTATTTTGTATATTTCTCACAATTCTATGCAAATTATTGCCCTTCACAATGTAAGTGAAATGGTAATAATATGTAGAATTCAAGCACTGAAATAACATTTAATACTGTATATAAAATAATGAAATCTTAACATATCATTACAGCATATAAGGAGCCACTTTGTTTTACAGACTGTGTGGATGATAATTCTGTTTTGATTTAGTGATTGATTATTTTTTATCTGTTTTGAAATAACCCCAAAAAGAATCTAGTGGGAGTCTTGCAAATAGTAACCATGCAAGATTCACAGTCTGCTAAATCATAGTCTCTGACTAAGAACTCTGTGACTTGTTTGGATGTCAGACATTATTCTTTCAAAGTCTTCTAGCTTAGCTTAGCTCAATTTATTTAGTCCCCTTCCTTATTTACAAACCTCTTCAGATAATCCACTTCAGTTGTTTGGTAATGGCTCGTTAAAGTGTGCAGAAATATGTCAATATGTAAGTGTTACATAAATATGTAATATGTAAAATTTTACTTATCACACTTTTGGATAAGACCTTATGCTTTGTCAATAACATTCGCTTAACTGTAATGTGGGGGTGCCCCCAGCTCCCACCCAGAAGTGTGTTAAGGTTTGGTATCCTCTGACAAGGTGTAATGCAGACACCTGGACTGGCACTAGATAACACTGATGGTCATTTCAGACACCTAACCCAAGCATACTGTATATAAACACAAGACAAGGGCAACAGCGATACCACACTTTTTCAGAGGTGGGATATGAACAACAGTGGCTCAGCGGAAGTGGTTTGGCACCATGGTCTGGTACCCATAATGACCAGGATGGCTCAGGCACCCATAATGACTTTCCCATAAAGAGTTTCCTGCCAACATAAGTGCAGGTGCATCCATGTGATCTGCGTGGCTCCCAAATAACAGTGCTTTCTAAGTAGAGTATCAACTGTGGATTGTAAGACTGTATTAACTGTGAGTTGCTTTAGAAGGGCATCTGCTAAATGAGTAAAATATAAAAGTAAAATATTAAATGCTACACAGATCTATGGTGCCCAACATTACTTAACTGTGTCAAGTACATTTTTATATAGATGCTGCCCAGTGTGAAGAAATGATATTGAAACAAACGGAAGTAAAGAAATTAGACAATTAACCCATAAGAGCCTATGTAACGCGATTATAAACATCATAAATAATATATGCTGTTCACAAAAAGTATGTGATAAATAATTAGAATTTTTGTGGGCAGTATATATTTATCCCTAGAGAACCAATGATTTGCTTATTGGGCTGCGAAACAGAGCAGATGGATCATCTGAGATTTACAAAGGATGGCCAGGACAGATCATTCAATAACTTTATGAGTGAAAACAAAGGAGAAAGCTGCATCAATACATGTGATGCACTCGTCACTGTGGGCTCTCATGGGTTAATTGAAAAACATCAAGTGGCACCAACTGACATAGCAAAAGCACAATAAATCTTGACAGAAGGATCAACCGTTACCAGATGATAAGCGGTACAAATGGGTTTTCTGCTTAGATTTTGTAACTACAAAAGTGATACATCTACTGATCAGTGTTAAGAGTCATTTGTGTAGCTACTGCAAAGGAGCAGTCATCTTTAATGTTTACCTAATTGCCTGATCTAAGGGACCTTCAACAGGGAGTAAATATTAACCTGGATCTGAAAATGTACAGAAAATCAGTAAAATAATTTTTATATAAGATTTAACCAGGGCACAGATAACCAATTAATACTCGTTAATAAAGAATTTAACTAATCTAAATAGAATTAAACACATCCATAAATAACTTGCATTGGTCTTCTTAATTGTTTTAGTTATTCCTGAGAAGTTTAACACTTTCCAATATAGTACCATATTGGTGTGTTTATGTGTTAAATGGCAATGTGTACTTCCTTATTGATATTCCGACCTTGTTCTTTCATCCCAAGTTAGTCCTACATCCATTTAATGCAACCAAAACGTCCATCTTCTCCTCTGAAGCTAAACTTGCATTCTTAAATGTCCTCCTCTCAGTTAGGCTGATGTTAATATTTTGTCATGCCTAAGATTGTATTTACCTGCCTGTCATACTTGCCCTTAAAGACCCTTATTTATTTTGCTAGGCTTCATTCTGTGAGTCTTTAAATAGACCTGAATCAGAGGATGAGTCAGGGGCTATTTGGGCATCCCATACCTCTCACACCCCAGAAACTAGCAATCAGCACTAATCCCTGCTCCATTTCACATAATCCCAGAGAATCCCAGTCTAATCCTAGTTGATTCATGGGCACTCCCATCTAGGTGGATCCCACTATTAGGTCAGGAACGAAGGTTGTGTTTTATCTGCTATCCCTGTGCCTATGGAATATTGCAGAGAAGCATCTGGAAGTGCAGAATGGTGTCATCCTTGTCACTAACTTGTTTAGAGATACTAATGCACTTAATATGTCCTATTTGTCAGATTTCAATTTCAATTTCAATTTTATTTATATAGCGCTTTTTACAATGTAGCATTGTCTCAAAGCAGCTTTACAGTAATACAATTATTTAAAAGGCCAAATTCCAAGAACCCAACTGTGGCAGCTTGCCAGAGGTGGGATTTGAACCCTGGACCAGAGCACAGTACCTTAACCCCTATGCTACCACAGTACCAGTTTATTGATTTATTCAAATGTGTCTGTGATTTTACCCCAATCAATTTTTACTCATCTTTATTATCGTCTATCTATAATAATAGATAGATATTATGTCTAACGAAGTTGTGCGTTATTGCAGTATTAAAGGTGTGGCACACACACACGTAACACACATAGTAAAATTCACTTAACATTTATTTACATTTTTCTGCCATGCTTACAGTAGGAAGCAGTAAATTTCTATTATTTGGCAGCCCATTATTTACCTGTGGACTGGCTTCTGTGTTAAGCATTACAGACAGGCCTAAGAATGTGGGTTGCTTCAGCACGATAATCAGCTTGACTGAACATGGCAGTTCTCTAATCTTTACATTGGGTTCTGGTACAGTTCATTACTGCTTCTGTGTCATAGCTAACAGATCATATTGTACCTGAACTGCCAAAAAGGCAATTTACGGAGCAGTTTTTCACAGAGAAATACAATTATAGTTGGATAAAATGTTCTGTGCTCTGTGATGACAGAGACTGGTCATATTGTGCTCTAAGATCTAATGCTGCAGCAGAATGCACTGACACTGGTGTTTTGTCCCCATGCCACATTGTTTTGACTCGTTTCTCTTGTTTACTCTCAACACTTCTACATCGTCTCCCAGACAGAAATATCAGAGGTCACTACAGTAGGTGCTAATACTACACTGGAATTAGACTTATTGCTTTTTGAAGTTCTGTCCTGGACAAAGTTTAAGAATGAACGTTCTGAAAAAGGGCATGTCTGCATATGCAGGAATAATCTGCCTATTATCGGATCATTGTCAGTTACAGATTAATTAAAGTGCACCTATAATAGCCATCATCTGATATCTGTAATTAGTTTAGTGCTGACTGCCACGATCAGATATAAAGAAATCCAATAAATCAGGACATAATGAATTTCTCATGGAGTGGTTTATAAAATTTTTTTACACATCTCCTCTTTGATCAAACTCTGTATCCAGACCGACTGTAATGTCTTTAGAGGGTTCCTGTATGGGTTATTTCACATAGAGAATCATGTTTCTGCATTTCTCCTTCTGTTTTATATAATAACAATATATAATACTAATATTATTTTTAAAAATCCTGTTGTTTTAAATAATACCAATTATGCAATTTTTTAAAAATGAAATCATATGGTTGCACACAGTTTGAAAGGTGGTCTATACACAGTGGACACCAGCTGACCATCCATGGATATCCATTACAAAGCCAGGCTGGCTGATTTTAAAATTCTGTGATGGCCTAATACTTCTTTTGGCTTTTGTATTGCTTCTTGTTTTGTCTGTGAACAGATGAGTGATGTGTGAGGCTACAAGCCTTAATTGTAGATCAAAGAAATTCGCATAGCTAGACTCAACATATCTATGTGTCTGTTGTCAACATATCTATCTGGCTGTCTTCTGCAAGATGTCCCAGGTTTGAATCCTAAACAAACCCCCTACTTTGTTTCAAACAGTACTTGGCTTAAAAAACACAAAGAGGATGACAAGAGGAAACCTGTACAATGCATATATATATAATGTTTAATGGAAGCAGTTGGTCAGTGGTGCCATTGACATAATGATAAAAATCAATCTCAAATCTAATTCTAATCACATGTAATTATAATGGCAGGTGGCCCAAATGAAGCATGACAAAACTGGAAGCTCAGGGAATGTTAAAGACAATGGATTGGCAGACCTACATAAACACAGTCGAGTCCACTTGCAATCCAGTGCCTCTGCATTGCTAATTTTTCAATGTTCAGACATAAGAAAAACAGTAAACACAAAAAGCTTTCAATGCCCCATTAAATTACATTTTTATCCCTCTTATCCCTCTATTTGAAATTCTTTTTGTTCTGCTATAATTTGTCCGACAAATGTATGTGTTGATTAAGTGTTTAATATAAACGTTTCTTATCTTTAAAAACAGTGATTTTGCAGACGTATCATGTCTTTGAATAAAAATGGTTGGGGGTAGAGCAATGGCAAAATTAATTCCCCCTCTTATACCACAATCATAGAATATGTTTTTTATGGAGGATTTTATGACTTTTATGTAGTTGTTTGTGACCTTTTGTTTTTCAAAAGTTTTTTTTTCTGGGGAGTGCTGAAGGCTTTTCTACCAACTAGTTCTTAATAAATGGTATTCTGTAGGTTTCTTTTTGACTTCTGGCCTATACACAGTACTGTTTAAAAGTCTTTAAACTAAACCATTAAATATTTGTTTCCGCAATGGTATAATGACCTTATACTGATATGAACATTCTTTCAACAAAAATGTCAAACTTGTATTCGTCACTCCTTAACCCTCTTTTCCACTGATCTTCATTGCAATCTTTGTGAACTTTACTATGTCTCAGCCTTCATACCCTGTTCCTTTTGGGAAAAAAAGAATGGTTCCTTGGCTGCTATGCTTCCAAAAAGACCATTCCTGATCAAGCTTCATTGGACTGTAGAAGAGACTTCTGCCAAATTCTGCTGTTGCTGAAGTGTAAGGGGAGGTCATAATAAATACTTACTACTGTAGCCTATAGAAACTGTTTGTCAGGTTTTTTATTATTATTATATTCTCCATTTTTAACATTACATACAACTTAGCCGGTGTAGTTATATTCTGAAAAATGGACTGGGAAATAGTAATATATTGTCATTGTACCATTGCCATCTAATGGTGGCCTAAGACTTTTGCACAGTACTGTATGTTGCAGTGTTACAAGCAGCATATTATGCGTTCCAAGGTTTCTTGTTATATTACATCCTCCATGTATCGTAATTTAAAAAGGTTGTGGTGGTCCCTTTTATGAGGAGTATGGCTCCATCAAGTCCAAGCACTGGTCTTTGGTGTTTAATACTTTAACTAGAATATACATGCCAAAAAGAGAATCCTGCTAAAAAAACGACGTATGTTGTGCTTAGTTTGTCAGAGAACTAAACCATTCTGTGGTACTGGAGGCACCAGTGCTACCAAAAGATTGGTTCAGGATTCAAATCACACCTCTGCCAAGCTGCCATTATTGGACCCTTTAGAAAGGCCATTAACCCTTGGATTGTAAGCTTGTAGCAGCTAGAAGCCACTCTGGATAAGACTGTCTGCTAATTTCTGTAAGTCTAAATTAACTCGATTAGTATTGCTGCCTAAGAATTCTGACCAGTTTACACGCATCCAAAACACAACATATGCTGGCTTTTGCTGTTTTTCAGCAGGGATCCTGGTAAGCGTCACATTTTCAGGATGCCATTTAATGTTTATCATGTGTCATAATTGTTAGCAGCTGGTGCATATGATATTTGTTTAACAGCGTATCTGAGGGCTGGGCCTGAAGGAGAAATTTTAGAGCTATTTTGTAGTGCTAAAATACAAGTGCAACTACTAAGTAGTGGCCATTAGAGGCTAACATAGACAACTGACTTTATATTTCATTGTACTTATGGTTTAACAGTCACATATTGGTTTTATTTGCATTTATACTGTAATTGTTTAGGCTTCTATCAGTCAATGAGTGCTCGAATAGGCAGCATATAGCCTTACAACATTATGGAAGAACATGTACCATCTGCTCATTAACATTTTAAAATGCATATTTGCAGATTACAACCACACAAGGGCAATGGTCCATGGAGTCTTGCATCTTGTTTCCAAACTTTGGGGAATCAGTTGCTGCTTTACTGTTTTGGTGACTGAGCGTGTCAGACAGTCAATTCGCTTCGCTTGGTCCCGGATGGCCTTGCTGACTCGCCGAGTGTGTGTCCACTGCGACAAGCAGCTGCAGGAAGCACTGAATGCAACAATCCAGACTGTAAAACAGTCTCTTTAGTCTCTAGTACTGGTAGTGCAGGTATGAATTCCCAGTGATTTATCAGCATGGGAATAATGACTTTGTATATAGTAGGTTTTAGTATGGTAATGAATGCGCAGTTCAGCTCCAGGTTAAATCAGTTAGAATGGCGAAAACGTTGTGCAGAGCTTTTTCCAAGAAAAAAACCTTTCTTTTCTCTATGCATCACAGAAGATTAGAATGTGTATAGAATCACTGATCTGATTATGTTTGCCCAGAACTATCTCAGCTAATAGAATCTATTTCTTAAATAACTTAAAGAAGTCTCAAGACTTGAGAATGTCTCCTAACACTCTTAAGCTCATCCATATCTTGTAGCATAAAGATGCAAGAAAGTATTTTGGCCATAACAATCCTGACCCGCTTTATACTTAATATTGCAACAACTGACCTTGTGTATCTAAAATACAACACAAATGGGTCAAATTGTTTGCTTAGAGACTAGTGATTCCCCTCTGGCAGTTCTGCAATTTATTCTCACAGCCGTCTGACAAATGAGTACAGTGGCATGCATAACCCTGTCATCCCATTAGAAGAAATCACAGCTAGTGTGATCCTAAGTGACACAACAGTAAAGCATTTACCCATCACCTAAGACTGTTCATTTAAGATGTGAAAAATGCTCACGGATACACCGTCATTTTTCTGCCTGAAAGCTAGCTGGTCCATCGTGAATGTGGCGGTATTGAGAAAAGGAAAGCATGATTGCTTCATATGGGTTTGATCACATGATCTGCACACGATTCGAATCACAATACTGTGCTCACAATTCGATTTTCTCACGATTATCAATTTGACATTCCATAAAAGACATTCCTTTTCATTTCGGAAGAGTAAATAATGCAAAGCAATGCATATATTCTTGTGTAAATGTTAAAACAATAAACTGTAGTTCTCAGCAATTAAAATACATCACCAGAAATGTATTTATGTCCTCTTTTCCACGGATCTGCATTCGAAACTTTGTAAGCTTTAGCACATCTTAGCCTTTTCACCCTGCTATCCTTCGAAAGACAGTTCATGATCGAGCTTCTTCGGACTGCCGCTGTTACTGAAGTGTAAGGGGAGGTCATACTAAATATGTGCAACTCTAGCCTAAGTTTTTGGGATGCATGGCTTGGGTTCCTGGGGCCGGAGTCTGGGGACATGTCTGCCTTGTCATGCCCTGATCTTTGCCCAGGAATGTTTGTGGGGTGGTTTGGCTGCGGTCCTCCTGATATTGACTTGTACGTCCTTGCCTTAGACTAGAAGGGCAGAGCTAACGGTTTCACAGTCAAAGACGTTTGTGGTGATCTGGATTCTGGGTTGCTGTCTACTTGCCTCCTTCATGCGATCACTCAGCTTTGCTGATTGCTGGGGAGGTGGGTTGCTGATGTCTCATGTGATCCCTCATGGCTTTATTACATTCTGGTTCTCCTTTTTCCAGCTATGCAAATATAGTTAATGCTGTTGGAGTTTCATTTTTAATTTTTTTTTTAATAGACTCTGGGCTCTTAAATAACCAACAGGACCTTTTTGAGTCCTGGTCCTCCGAGGTTTCGTCCTTAGGAAGTTTTTCCTTTTCACTCTCGCCCTAGGCTTGTTCAATTTGGGATTGGCCTTATAAGACAATATAAGTTAAATAAATATATTTTTAATATCTTATTGTTATAAATAGATTTGACTTTACTTGACGTGACTACAGATTGGCCAGAGACAAACGAAAGATTTCTCCAATGGGGAACACTTGCATAATAAACGGTAAACCGGCCAAAGCTCACTCCTGGCCCTGGCAAGTGTCCATGCAGGTATGGCCAAACGGCATCACTCCACATGCACATCACACTTTCCTCTCTTCATATCAGCTCACAGGATAAGATGCATTTAAAACACTGTGATTCGGAGCAGAGACAGAGCATTCGAAAAACGCTTACTCTGTTAATCTAGCACTAGTTTGATTATCAGTAATCTTGAGAACGTTCTCCAAAATTGCTGCATTTAGATAACCGTTTAGTTCAATATTGAATTGCAAACCACATGCAACACATGGTTTTGTTCATAGCTAAATGGGGCTGGGCTTGCACAGAATTTAAGGTACTGGACAATGAACCAGAAGGTCAAGGATTCAAGCTTCATCACTGCAAGAGCTGGGCCCTGGAGCAATGCCCTTAAACTAAAATTGCTTGGATTATATTGTACATTGTAAGATTTTACCAAGTTGTAATTCACTTTGGATAAGCACAGCTGCTAAACAACTAACTCTAAATGTACAACAATTGTACCTGTGCCATTAACACGTATTTTCCTCCAAAACTATTTACCACAAAGCTAATGCTAGAGTTAAACATCGCCATAGTTTTAGGGTGGGGGAACGTGTCCCACTAAAAATTTGGAGGAGGGGAAATAATGCCTGTAAGGTTTCTAAGGTAAAGTCACGTTCTTCCACGCATGTGATGTCATGCTCAAGTGGTTCTTGACAGCTGCTTGCTGTTTTATAAGGTATAACTAAAACATAAAAGATATTTAATCTGCCTAAAGATTTCTCCAAAGGTCGTGTGTTTCAAGTGATGAGATAAGATTGAAATTGTGGATTGCAAATGTGTACATATGTTTGTGAACATTATGGTTGGTGGTTACATATTGGTTTGGAAGTTTGTGTCCCAGCTTTCAGATGGAGTTTGCATCCCTTGTGATCTGCAATGGACTTGCCCCTAAAGTTGGCTCTTGTTCCTATTGAAACCAGATTCCCTATGTACAGTTCTATGCTATACATATTTTTTTAAGTTTATGTTCTGCTTTTTCTGTATTTAATACGAATAGTCATTGTGCTTTTAGTTCTATAATTGTATTCAATAACTGTAGTGCATCTGTCCTTGTGGGGGTCCAGACTATTAGAGTCCAGTGTAAAAGTATATAAAGAAACACTCTGTAATTGTAGAACCACAACATACAGTGTTCACTAAATAAACAGAAATGTATCAAATGCCTGTGACTTCAAGCGTATCACATGTGCCTGCTCGTGCTGTAGCATAAGTGTATGTCGGCTGTAGTGTGTTCATTTTCGCGTATGTAGTGTGTGATTGTATGTGACTGTACATCTTTCCTCCATAAGGTACCCAGACCAGCTGCAGAGATGGCAGATGTGCCTGGGCAAACACAGTCTGACCACGTCAGAGCCAAGCGAACCGTTCTATAGTGTGCTTGGCATCTAACGGCATGAGGAATTCAAGTACCCGACTGTGCCCAGCGTGGAGTTCGACATTGCCCTGGTGCGTCTGGATGGAGAGGTCACCCCACCGAGCCCATCGACTTTCTGTTTGCCCTCTATCTAAGAGGTTTTTCCCAAAAGAAATGCTACAGGCTGGGGAGATGAGACAGGTGGCAGTGCTAAATGTATGCCAATGCTAACACAGTGTTTTCTGTGCCAATAATGCATAGAAACGTATGTGCTTTAGTGTTTGTAAGTGTTGTCCTGATACCCACCATGTTGTGCTGCCATCATTCTAATCTCAAGAAACTAATTAGTATTTAGTCCACGTTCTATCTGCTACATCTGCAACATTCAACTCCCAGAAACATTCGTTAACACCCTTGCTTGAAGATTTGCCTGTAAAGTGTGTAAATGTGTTTAAGGAAACATTTGAGCTCGCCTGTTTGCTTTTGCCATTCCTTTGATTTGGAGGGAACCGAAGCGTCACACTTTAGATTGTTGCTTCTGCATAACAGTAGAATTGAAATAAAAAAACTATTGTTAAATGTCATAATGGGCAGCACAGTGGTTCGGCGGGTAGCACTGCTGCCTCACAGCAAGAAGGTTCAATCCCAGGGTGGAGCGGCCTGGGTCCTTTCCGGGTGGATTAAGCGGAAGATAATGAATGAATAAATGTCATACTTTACTGTATGCTATGAGGCCAGTTACTCAGTCAGGAATGACCTGTGGAGATTGGTAGCCTGCTAAAACATGACACTGAGTCTAAATACACAATCGATTTCTGTATAACGAGTACTACAAGGTTATCCATATTTTTGGTTTGTCAGATTAAAAATGATGAACTTTTGTTGCTGTCTAAACTGAACAGAGCATTTTATGACCTGCTAAAGAGCTACAGTGCCATCTACTGGTTAATGGGTCTTAAATCACATTGGAATTCTGCAGTATTAAAGGGGTAAAAAGTTTCAAAACACAGTCGAAGCGATCTAATTTATAGAACTTACTTTGGGATTTACATATGGAATTCCAGTTGGTTACTAGATTTAATTCAGAATTCAATTAAATACGAAACAAAAAACGAAAAAACGATACAAAAAAACAAGAAAAACCACACAAAGCGATAAGGCCTCAAACTAAAGAAGTAAATGTGGACAAACCATAAACTCAGAGAATGAGAAAAAAAACGAAATACCAAAATCAAAATTAATCAAAAAGCACTACGGCTCAGAGAATGAACAACGCTAGAATACATGGGTGAGCATGACATCTTTCAAGTATGTTTAATTGCAAATCCTGTAGAACACCAGACACAAGCATTCAGCTCATTCAGCTTCACACACAGATAACGCTCCAAGAACAAACACATTGAACATTATTTAGTCAAAAGCAAGCAAAAAAAACAGGCAATGACTTACACATAGGAAGATAAGTGATGCCGACTTAAATGCTGCTTCCGTTATAGCTTCTAGTACTGGTGATCAGAACTAGAAAAAATCCAGCAAATCCAGTCCTTCTAGACCCATTCAGCATGTGTGTGGAAGATCACTGATCCATAAGCAATTGATTCTGACTGCTGCCCACTGATCCACACAGTGAGGAACACGGTGAGCCTACTACATCACATGCTCATACTGCAAGCTTGGTTGCATGTCCATTTCTGAAAATGGATGAAAATCTGTGTTTTTTCTTCTCTATATAATAATGGCAAGTGCAGTGCATGTGCAGTTGTATGCATGTTTTTTGCAGCAGCTATAACTGTGTATCTATGTGGTTTTTAACTCACTATGTAAATTTTAAATAAGGTACAGTTCTGTGACCTAACATCAGGATAGATTTTGTGACATTGTGGGTTATGTGACCTTTTTTTAACCCTGTATTATATACGAACATAACACAAGAAAGAGTGTGTTAGCATGAACAGCATCAATAATTCAATTAATTAATTATTCGCCAAAGGCGAGTGCCATAGATAATCACAGCCACTATGTTATTTACTATGACAAATTCTTGTTTTGTATTGCTTTCATACATAAAGGTTACATTAATAATAAACACAAAATAACTCCAAGGAGCCCTGAATTACATACTAAACATACTTTAAGACTGACAATACCCCCATCCAGTAGGTCCACAACAAATGAGGTGTTGCTATGCAACAGTAACAATTCCCAACCTTGCTCTAACACAGGATGCTTGAAAAAGTTGGTTATATAACACTACCAGATATAACACTATCATTCATACTGGGATGCTTTAGGTATCATTGACTATATTCTTGCCACACACAAGGTTCTATCAACACATGGGGCATCGTTCATCATAATGGAGCCATCAATTAACCTAGGAACCAGAGCACCCAGAGTTAACCCACAAGATAATGCTGAGCCACATTGAATCATATCTGACCTCTGGCAAGGTGATAAGTTGTGTTTTGGTTCCTGGCACCATTATCAAGCCCTGGTAGTGCCTTATACATAGTCAGAGAGGTGAGGTCTGTCAGTTACAGTGTTGAGTTTCAGTTCCTGGCATTGTAGCACAAATCCTAAAACAGATCTGTGATTCATATATGATCTTGATGTGTGATTCTGGATGTTCCACCTGATTTGAAACCCTCCTCAGTGTGGAGGCTGGTGGGCCATATTATGTGATGCTGACCAGGGGTGCCGCAATGTCACAACATCTCACAAATAATATACGAAATTTAATTAAATAGTAATTAACATTATTTGCACGACTTAATAAAAATGGCAGTTTTAATTACATCATAAAAAGTCTAACAAAAGAATTTTAGCCACGGCTGTTTTGGTGTCGATTTTTTCCCGTTTGTTGCTTATTATTTCATTAAAACGCTTATTTATGAAAAACCTGATTTCATTTGACTAATTTGCTATTCATTTCCATTAGCTTTGGCATGAGTTGTTCCAACTGAATCATCTATTAAAAAGTGCCTTAAAAAACTGAGTACAAACTGTCCAGAATTTTAAAGAAAGATTTTTTGATGACAGCAGGAATTATTGGTGGCAGAATGATAAAAATGATTGTCAGTCATCTTTTGTCTCCTGGGGCCCTGAAGAGTTACATAAGCTGCCATGCTGCCAAGCATGATGACAGAGACCTCCAATGAAACAGTGGCTCCTAATGAACGTCTTTTGAACATTATTTTGTCAGAACAACACTGTGATTATGGCAGAAATGTTGTGCAATCATAATAAATTACAAGCTACAGTGTGAAACTGGCAGTAGATGAAAAGCACTAATTTTACAAAATGTTGGACCTTTAAGAATAGCCTTTATATAAGTGTAAGTGATGAATCCTTTCATTTTGTTAAATGTATTTTACACAATAGACACAGATGGTACTTACTGTGTACTTACTGCTGCTTGGCTGGTAGACATACCATGTGTGTATGTATATATATATATATGCTTCAGAGTCAGATTCAGACTCCGTATAACAATAAAGGACATCCCACCAACATGATACTACCACCATCATGCTTCATTTTGGCAATGGATCAGTTTTGGTCCAGAGTACGCGTATCCAGAAATTTCCGACATGACTTTAACGTAAGGTTGTGGCAAACACCAAACATGCTCCTGATGTATTTTGTGTAATAACACTACGTTCCAGAACTATGTATATTTATATTAGGATTGTATGACACCTTAAATACCCACAGACAGACCTATTCCATTAATAAGGTACTTCTGATGGCAATTGGTTGCACCAGAACTGCAAGTAATGTATTAACAGCAATGTGTTTGAATACTTATGGATAAAATAATTCAGTTAAGCTCACTCAGTTTCAGGTTGTAACAGGGAAAGTTCATAAGGATGAATATTTTTGCAAGGTGCTCTATATAACATTCACAGGATTTAAAACGCACTCTTATCCAGAGCAACTTTTAACTGAGCTTAGCAGTTGGGGTTAAGGGTCTTGGTCATAGGTATAAGGAGCAGCTCTTTAGATCAGATATTTAAACTGGCAGTCCAAAACCTTACCCACTGAGCTACCCTGTGATATCTGGCCATCATCAGCCCCACACACCTAAATTGGTAACCACAGTTTCTAAAAACTCTGAATTTACCTGGTTTGCAGGAGTTTGCATCTCCTCCCCGTGTCTGCGTGGGTTTACTCTGGGTACTCCGGTTTCCTCCCACAGCCCAAAGGCATGGGCGTTAGGTTCATTGATTACTCTAAATGGTCGTTGACTTGTGTGTGTATAGATATAACCTTATATGACTACTCATGCCAATAGTGACGTTAAAAGAATAACCAGACAAACAAACATTCCACTTAAAAACAGTTACACTGTTAATAAATGTTAATAGCTGTTTAACCTACATATGTCTGGACTTAATACCATTTTATTCGATCACTAGATTTGTCATATACATGGGAAAACTACAGAAAAACAGACTTGATCCTACACACACACACACACACACACACACACACACACACACATATATATATATATATATGCTCCTGACATGACCATCAGATAAATGACTGGTTTATTGAGTAAACACACTCACTGAAACGTTATCTATCTGTAATGATTAATCATATTGTGTATGTAACAAATGCTACAGCTCTAACAAACAAATCACAACAAATGAACATTTAAACATTTAAACATTTCTGTGCCTGCATCATAAAGTGGAGTAAAACGGTGTTTTTTCAAATGGGTTTATTAAATAATAATATCAGAATGCACCATTATAACAGTATACAGTAAATAGCCACTTATTCTCAACAGTGAAATGTAAATGTTGATCTTAAAGGAAACTAACTGCTAACTGCTTAGCAAATGCAAAGGTGATTCAGGAAACAATAAAGGCACGTGTTGAGTCTTCAGCTATTCACCCCCACACCAACACATTCAAAGAGTCAGTCTGCTGGTCACGTGACCTGGACAGACAGCCAGTCAGAGTGCAGGGCTCAGATTTCAGTTCTAGAGGAGGCTCTAATCCTTATAGAGATTTTGGGAGAGGGAAGCTGACTTGAGGGACTCCTCTACTCTCTGACTCACTTCAAACTTTGTTAGACTTCCGCACTGGATCTCAAATGGACGGCCAGTGGACTAAATCCATTTTCTCCGCCTCAAGACCTGGCTGTGAAAGGTTTTTATGGGTGATGTGGATTTAGGGAAGTCATCCCTGTTTCTTCAAGGACTCCATGTAAAAGCAGTGAAAATATGGGGGCAGGAGCACTCGCCATCTGTGTAAGTATCGACGATTGCTGGGTTGAGACTCTTTTTAAGGGAGGGAGACAATCTGAGAGAAGTCTTTAAAGCATGTTTGGGTTCCTTAAGAAGAAAAGTGAAGAAAAATGGCACTCGTGGGCCAGACATGCCAAATTCAGCTGTGTGTGTGTGTGTGTGTGTGTGTGTGTGTGTGTGTGTGTGTGTGTGTGTGTGTGTGTGTGTGTGTGT
>JAUZST010067654.1:0-22240 GCA_034779995.1 Parotocinclus haroldoi | reverse complement strand
GTGTAAATCACACAATAAAGGTTTAATAAACATTTAATATGTTACATAAATTATAGCACGTCCCGTCTTGTAACATGTTCGTTTAACCGAACCAGCCGGTTATTAGGATCAAAACTATCACGTCCCGATGTGGCCCCATTAACCGGATTTGACTGTACTTCTAAAATAGTAAAAATTGTGTTTTTTTTATTTCATTGCCAAATACCAGACTTAAATGGTTACGCTAAGACTAAACTAAATCTAACATTAATTTATCCATCCATTATTCTTTGCTTAATCCACATGGGTTTGCGGGCCAGCCGGCAACTCTGGGCATAATGGCAGGAACAGCCCTAGACAGGGCGCCAATTCATCGTAGGGCACTAAGGGCCACTTTAGAGACAGCAATTAAGATAACATGCATGTCTTTGGACCATGGGAGGAAACCGGAGTAAATACTGTCATGTTAAGGTTATTGCTTTTTTGTACTATTATTAAAATTGTTTAATGTAAGCCCAGCATTAAATGTCTTCCATGGGGTTATAAAAAGGGGCTACATCATGGACACTGAGAATGTGGGAAAACATGAGCAGCTGCCTTACATGCTCTACCAGTGTTACTCAAACTGTGGTACGCAAAGCAGCACAAAGAGAGAGAGAGCAAGAGAACTTGGAACTTGGCAGTTTGTTTTCAGCCAGACGTTACACGCTGGAAAGTTGAGTTTTGAGTAAAAGGAACAGTACTACATAACGTAAGAGAACAGTTCATGTGAGATAAGCAATTGAAAGAGTGTTGACTGTGTGATGTATATTCAATAGCGATGCTGTGTACATGATGAAGGAAGCTCCACTGACACCGTCTTTCTTGTGTATAAAAAAAAAGTTGATTACAGGACAGTACAGTATCATATCAAGCACCCAGGATTGCTTAAGAGAGGATTCCAAGCCAATGTGAAATGTCAATGTCTACAAGCTGGAACTATGACTTATATAGGCCAGTTGTTTTTGCAAACCTGAGGAACTCCGTATGGCCTTTGCGTGAAATAATTTAATTTATTTAACCTCAGAGAATAAAAATCAGGACAATTTCCAACTTCCAGCTGGTCAACCCATCGGACCTTCCATTGGACCTTTCCCTGCCTGGCACCAATATCCCTGGCCATAGAGAAAAGGTACATTGAAGATAAAACATATAATGACTTATATTATGTCATCCCCTATCAATATCGCAGATCACAAAATCCAATACTATGCCAATACATGTACGAGAAGACATAAGAATGTTTCACACTGCAGCTCTTCAGCAGCGTTAAGCTGGTAAATCTGATCTAAGCCTCAAGTATTTATCTGCTTATTGAACACAATCACGTGGTTCACCATCCTCGTTTTTAGCTGGAATAATCATGAAACATTCGCTAGGGTGACATCTTCATGTCCTTAGAGCCTATGATGGTCTTTAAATCTAGGCGTAGTCGATGTGTATTTACAAAACATTTCCGCTTGATAAGAATCATGTGGCAGGGTTGTTAGGATCCCATGTTATCCTCAAGACATCTGCTTCCAAAAGTTCACTGGTTCACTGGTTGGGCTGACAGCATACGTTTAATATGAGACCACGGGCATACTGGGACTTGTCTGGAGTCTGAGTCATCTTTGCCCTTGAGCAGGGAGAATCACCGTTCCTCACTCTTCCAGATTTACAAGTTAAATGCGGCACACTCTTCAACATCAAACCCGACGCAAATAATCATCTTTCATCTGTATATTATACGCACGTGCTTCTGCAATGAGACACACAGGTGGTGTTTGTTTATCAGCAGATCTAACTCCTTTATATAGAAGTTGTCAGCCATGAGCCACCATGGATATGACTTGTTGTCCCAGCACATCCCACAAAATAGTATTCACTATTTAATATTAACGTTAGTTTTGTGACAAGTCGTTCCTCAGTGCTAATGTAAATTGTCATCTCATTTCAGCATAACGCTGAATTTTTTGAAAAAGCAAATAGCTTTGATCTTCTTGACGTGTACATTTTTAGCATCTCAGACTTTTCTTTTAAACATCTGAACAATTGCTCTCTGCCTTATTCTTTTTTTGTGTTTTCTTGTTATTCTTCTGGAAAAGGCTAAGCACCTTTTAGGCTTATCTGTCTTTCCTTTAAGTCAGTAATTGGTAGTTGAGGAGCTTGTTTCTAAGATGCAGTTGCTTTTGTGGGCTTTGCTTCCTGGTCCTGCCTCAGATATTACTGCATGCTGATTTTATTTATAGATATTTATAGATATATCTAAAGAAAAAAATACTGTTGTTATCATTATTGGTTCTTGTGTAGTCACTCTCAAATTGTAGTCGGTGTTACGTTTCATGCGTCTCTTTCCAGTACGGTGTATCGCTGCTGAATTTTTAGCACAGGGGTGTACAAACTTATTTCAAAGAGGACCAGACTGGACCACATCGAAATACCTAACAGCCAGTCTCTCTTTTAAAAATTATTACTCATAAATTATTCAAAACATTGTATTAAAAGTATGAAAAAAAGCACAAACATGCAGAACAAATACTGCTTACTTAACTGCTGGATTTAGTTTTAGTTTCAGTAACAGCAGCAGACAGAACTGACAGCAGATTACTGAGGGTGGATGTTTTTTGAAAGCATTGATACATAACACTGCAGCTTTAAAACTATTATCGCCTGACAATATCTGGCATATAGATTGTATTTTATTAATAGTTGCTAGGCATTACCACACCTGTGTGCTCAATAACAAAGCCATTCTTGTATCGCTTAAGTCACACAACCAGTTATGTTTGTTTATCTCTTTTTTTTTTTTTTTTTTAAATGACGGGCCACTAACATTGTGTTTCTGATTGATGCTACAAAACAAACCTATCCACAAGCCACATTTTTCCCTAGGGTCCAATTTTAGCAAGCCTGTATGGTATACGGCACTGACAGTTTCATCTCTAAGAACCATGTAACATGTAGTTTGCATGGCAAGCGTTTAATTTCCAAACTTTATAAGAACCCTGTCATACTACTTAACATGCAAGTTCCTGTTCACAACAGGTAGCTGATGTGACAGGTGGAGTCTTCCAAATGGACGGGGAGTCCATTTCTTCCAAAAAAAAAAAAAAAAAAAAGAAGTGAAATACTGAGTGATCTGTGTGATGGTTCATCCCAGATGCCTCTGAGGACATTGTTAACATAAGGCAACAAAGGCATTTTTGCACAGTAAAAATTTCCTCCTGATTCTTTGAATCATTTAATCATATCATTCACCTTTCCCCGTTCTCAACTTTGGTTCTGAATGTATTACATGCCTTCGCAAATGAAATGAGAAACATGAAATATCTCAGGTTCACACTGTCTACATTAAATAAAAGTCAATGTAAGGAAAATCTGCATTGTCCATACCGTCTCAACTTCTTCCTATTTGGGGTTATACTTTATAAATGCAAGTGCAATGTTTTTATTCTAGCAGGCAGCATGTTGTTTTCCTTTATTTTTGTTTGGGGCAAGTGCTTGGAGTTTTATAATAGATAATTACTTTATTGTACAGTCCTAAATGTTTTTATAATGTGCTCCAATATAAAACACTGTGCAAAGTATCTAAATTACTGCGTGTGTGGTTAAGATGTTCAATCCACGTCCATTTGGGGTCAATGTCCATGTTTCACAGGCTGTATTGTGGATTATAAACGGCACATGTATACAAATTGTATAAATAAAATGAACATCTTTGAGCACTGCCACATACATGTACATTGCTCTTTGTTGACATGACATCATAGGTGTGTAGACGTACAAAGAAAAGTTAAATTGAATAGTTTGAGTACATTCTCAAATAATCACAAAATGCACTGATCATTTACATGACATCTCAAATGTACCTAAACTGCTTTCTTTTGTCTGGTTTTCCAGTCCCTTTGCCACATGGGTAACGACAGCCATGCAGTCTTTTTAAACGTTTGTGAAAGAATGGGTCTTTCTAAAGAGCTCAATGAATTTGAGCGTGTTAATTTAATCGCATGCCACTCGGGTAACAAGTAAGTTCATTAAACTTCTTCTCTCCTGGATTTTCCTTGACCAATTGTAAGTGATATTTCTGTTGTAGTGTGAAAGTGTGGAACCACAGCAACAGGGGCTTAGGTTACAGAGAGGTTACAAAGTTACAGAGTGCACACTAAAACCAACGCTCTGCATATGACCCAATGACTGCTGTTACGACCCCTGTTACGACCCCATCTCTGTCTGAGATTAACATCACCACATAAAATGCTGATGTAGGGACTGTGGTGGTTAAGGACTAGCGGTTAAGGTACTGGACTATGGACCAGAAGGTATTCAAATCCTACCTTAACCCACAGATGCTTGTAAGACTGTATTAATTGTAAGTGGCTCTGGACAAGGGTGTATGTTAAATGATGTAAATGGAGTGATCAAGCCTTGGAGGAATCATGCATTATCCAAGGACAGCTTTTCCTGCCTGACTGCATTCTACCAACTACCTAATAACGTTTGTTGGGTAAGAGATCTTGTTTCGGTCTGTGTTTTGTTTTCTGGCATTAACCTAGACCTTTGTTGTGAAAGGACAAGGCCCACACTGACCTCAACACCATTGACGAGCCATGCTCTCTCTCATCCAACATCAATTTCTGACCTCACAAATTCTGTTGTGGATGATGGGCAAGAATTTAGATGCACAGACACACTCCAAACCCTTGCACAAATGTTTCCCAGAAGAGGGGAAGATGTTGCCTCTGCAAAAGGGGTAACCGACTCCATATTACGAGCCATGGAAATAGAATGGAACTTCATAAAAGCATAATGCGCCTGTGTATCAATACCTTTGTCCATGTTGAAAGACTTGAGTGCCTTAAAACATATTAGACAGAATAATGTATCATTTCTAATGTTAACACTAAAATCCAGAAGATCTCAGAATGAACCGCCTTAAATGATGCCTTGCGGTGTTAAAAATGTGACACACGCAAGATTTTCATGCAAAGACTCCTCTTAGTCATACGCTACCAAAGGTGCACCCTGCTAGAGCCATGCTCATCTGTAGGTCTATAGACCTTAATCACTTCACTTCTGCGTTTCCCGCTGAGAGTCACAGTGGCAACAGACTGAGAAGTTCAGTCCATACTTCACAGATTCTCCTCCTGTATCTCCAGATTTTGTCAAGCCACCTGTGAGTCCTGGCTTTTGGCCAGATGGAGGTGCCTGGAGACAACAAAATATATGGGAACAACATAAGCTTAGTTGTGAAAGCTAGCATGTAGATCTAGCTGTCTCCATTGTGTGTCTAGAGGAGCTTCACATCAATCATATAAAGTACCATGGCTGTACTGGTTTTCTTTATGTCTATAAACTTTTCATATTAGAGTACAAACACAACAATTGGCGACGAGGTTTGACCCCATCTGTGCAATGGATAGGTATAAACACATAAAACACTAAAGACTTGGGGTCAAAAACATCTAACACTTCAAGGGAAGCAGAAAAGTAGGCAGGGCCTGTCTTTGAAGCCGGAGAGGCAAAGCCAACAACTGCACAAACAAACTTGCATTCAAGCTTGCAGTGTCATTTTTAGCTTTTCCTTTCAGCAGCAATGAAGCTTTCTTTTCCTGTTGCATTGCTCACTTATTTTGTGATCAGCACATCTCAAGGTAAGCCTGACAGCATAATTACCTATTTAATTTATGTGTGTCTGGCATTTTTTTGAACAGAATAGGAACATTGTTGGGGTAGGTTCAGAAGTTACCTGAGTGCTAACCTGCGCATATGCAAATGTTAGCACTGTCAGCATGAGACACTGTGCCCAGACAACCTTAGTTTCATAATTGTTTTGTTCTTTTTACATTTTAAATACCAAGCATTGTCATTTGCTGACCGGTTTTATTAGATTCCATCTATACAACACTAGATACCAAACCCAAATTCCTTAATCCAAGAAGGAACTGAAGCCTGCTGAGGCATCATTTAACAGCTGACTGGTATCTGTACTAGTCATTGTACACCATTGCTCCCTGATATTGCTCCTTTAAAAACTGGGCTTTCTTAAGGCTGTTTTTTTTTCTGTATTAGACTAGGGTTCTTGCACTGACACTTTATTTTATTAGTAACATTCATGTTACAATGCCATACAACTGCTGCACATTTCACTTTCTGTTGTTCACTCTGATATACTCTCATGCTTCCTGTACTGTGGTATAATGTTATGTCCTGTTTTCACATTTAAATTTTGTACCTGCCTGCCTTTTTTTTCGATTAGTCGATTAATCTAACGACTACTTTTCAGATGACTAATGTGAGTGTGGTAGAAATTTAAAGAATTTCTCCATAATAATGAAAAAAGAACATTAATATTACAATATTTTCCTTATTCGTCTTTTCTTAAACACACGCACTTAAGGGAACTAGGCTGTAACAAAAAATACTTCAATGTTAACAGCTTTACAGTCAAACATAAAATCTCAACCCACAAGAGATTAAAGAATTCAAGTAAAAGAAATAAAGTGCAACGCATTGAACAATCTAACAAAGTATGGCTAGTACGTCTATGTGAAGCAATTCTATATTTCTCTTCCAGGATCAGGAGAGCTGCCACAACATTTGCACAACAAATTCACAACAGCCAGGGCATCACAGAGAGAAACCACACTTCTCTGCTGCTTTTTCAATCCAACCAGCAGTGTTTTCTGCTGTGTGGCGCTCCTCAAGCGGCATCGTAGTTAGATTGTATGAAGTGAGCTACCAGTCTTTATCAACAAAGTGACAGGTTACTCCCAAGTATGCTTCAGTTGCAATACTTATCCAGGCATCTGTGGCGAGTGTGATTTTTGATGCAACAATTTTGAGTTTGTCTCTTACACGCTCAAGAGTTGCCTCATATTTCTTCACCATTAAATCTGTAAAGTAGCGTCTGGGGGGAAGTGTATACCCCGAACGAAAAGTGCTGATCATCTCACGAAAGCCACAATAGCAAGGAGTCTCGTATCCTTGATAATCATATGCAAGAAGCTGTCAGAAAGCTCAGCTGCCATCTTGGGTGTGCATGAACTTTGGCTTCTTTTGTGAAAAAAAGTGCTCCACATTGCTTTGGTTGATCATAACGAAGAGAAATATAAAGTTCATTAGAACAACAATGATAGTGGCATACTTTAAAATTATATATTACCGGCTATAAAGCATTGTTAGATATTTTCTCTCACACACAGCCATTACAGTGATGGAAAAAGTAATTGTCATAACAGGTGTGGTAAAAGCTGGAATATTACGATTAATTTAGTTTATATATATATAAATTCAGTAGCACGATAAAAATGCATGGCTAGACTTTATGTATGAAAGGGTACCTTAAACGCACGTGTAAAAGTTCATCTGCGCTTCGACTGGACTTTTAGAGGCACAAATGGCACGTAGCCTACACACCTCACGGACAAGAAAATTGTGGATTATATATTTTGGCAGAGAGCCATTGGAGAAGCAGCTACGTGTGTTTGAAAGATCTTCTGCAACCTCTAGCTACATACTATGAACGTAGAGTCTAGGATTCCAGTCTAGGGATCCCAGAGTATGAATAGGGGTGAAGGGAAAGGGAGAAGACTGCCAACAATGCACAAACAAGCCTAAAAACCCACAGAACCTCCATTCAGCCAGCTTCTGAAAAATGATTCAAGCAAATAATCCGAAGGAGCAGAGGTCAGGAACAGAATGACAAGCATGCACACTGCACACGCGTTGAATTGCCAAAGTGTGGACATGAACCGCCAGGCACAACTATGCGCACTATGTGTACTCCAAAACACACAGCAGATGCATGTGAACTCCAATACACTCAGGCCCATATGATATGCAGTCGAACGCTGGCTGACCAAGCTCACACGCACATTGCTACGTCATGCGGGCAGCCATACTTGCCTTGCATCCCAAATCGGCAAATTACCGTACTGACTGCAGTAGCACGCCCACGGTCTATATTATACCAATGGAGCCCATTACACTGTGTATGAATCGTCATTTGAACTTGTTTTGAAACTCTCCTTCTTGACCTTTCAGCTACCCCTCAGGTGGTCACTGTAGTTCCTGTTGCTGATGAGCCTGCTGGTTCCCAGTATCAGTGCATAGTCAGTGATGATCCTGGAGATACAACGTACACCTGGTTCAGGTAAGTCAGTGAACCCAGGCAGACGGCTCTTATAACGAGTCAAACGTAACCAAATCGGTCAATTGGTGGCTTGACTTTTATAATACAGTGACACTAGGTCATCACAGTCCACACTTCCTAATGATGCTCTGAACAGTACTGTAAAGTGTAATTGCACAGGTGTAAAGTTTTATCTGCAAAGGGATGATGCAATTGCAGGTTTTTATTATGAGCAGATTGAAGCTACACCTGATTCCACTCATTAAGTCAGTTGGTCTCGGGATTGAGCCAGTAAACCAGTGATCTCCCTCTTTTTTGGAACTAATACATGCAGCCGCAATACCTTTTGAATATGATTACAATTTGCAAAATTAATGGCGAAAATGTTGCCAACAGAAGGCATCAATGACAGCCAATGAGAATGACAGTGCTTCACTAAGACACACACTCTCTCTGTTTCTCAATGTCACTCCCACTCTGAATGCATTCACATTTCACAATTGGACCCTTCACGATCTTATTAATGACACAATTGTGCTTGATAGTGAGTGATCACACGCCATCAGGTTTTTTATATCTTCTCAAAACATCGTATTATTCTAGGGAGAACAGACAGCCTCTTCCTGATGGAGTCGAAGCAGAAGGAGAAAGACTAAATTTCAAGGCATCAACACCTGATCTTAATGGGGCCTACACCTGTGAAGTGGTGAACCAGAAGGGCAAAGCAGCAGGAACAGTCTATCGTTATCTCTCGTCAAATGAAAAAAGAGAATTGAAGTGAATGAGGTGGCTTGGGATGTGGAATGTTAAATCCTTTCAAATCTTTCCCTGTCATTCTCTTATGCTCTCAAAACTTCACCTCAATGATTTTTTCGAAAGCACCATTCCAAACATGAAGAATTAAAAAAGCTACAGTTTTTAGGTAGGAGCCAGTTAGTTCAGTGTGTGATATGGAAGGTGATGGGTTGTACCTGAGCAAGTTGGCAGTGGTTACTGTAAATAAGTGTTTTTCAGTCCTGGTCCTGGAAGTGATGGGAGTAAGGAAACCCCTAAACAGGGCAGTGGGACTCCAAGACAAGCATCAAGGAACACTGCTCTGAATGGACTGATCACATACCAAAAAAACTAATAAATTATAAAAAATGATTAGATGTTTTTGTCACATTTTGACATAAAATAAAGTAAATATATTATATATCTTACTATAAATAACTCAAATAGTGTACATTCAGTTACTCCAGTAAACTCAGATACTCCATAAATGTTACTCCAGGCAACAAATTATGTAAGTAGATCTAAAGCAAACGCCTATTGACTAACTCACATTCTGCTACATGGACAGCTTTAATTGCCATAAAGAGGTTGCTTTATGGGAAGTTAAAGTATTGTATATTTTTATGCATGGTCCATGCACGCCTATATACAAACCCACTCAAGTAAACTAAACTATACTGCTCACAAAAATATTGGATATTTCAGAATGAAATAAAGCCAGGACAGTATTTCAGGTGTGTTTTAAGTGAACTAAAGTAAAACGTAATAATGCTTTGATCTCGGGTTTCGTATTCAAATGCTAATTGGTCAAATGTTACTTTTCACCACACCCTATCAGTTCATATGTGGAAAGATTAAATATCAAAGGCAGAAGCAAACAATGGCGTGATCCAAACTAACCAAATATGTCTTTCTCCAATGACATCGTCTTCCAATTTTCTATATACGTTTTTACATATTAATACAGTTTGCATGAATTAATAAAGTCACATTGATTTCTAGTGCTGTCAGTCACTGTTAGCAAGTGGATGACTAATGTGATCTCAAGTTACCCGAGGACACGCCTGAATATACTTTGTTGTTCTTCGATGCTTTTATCTAATGCACTTAACACACTTTCTTCAAAGGTTTGCCAAATGTACACTTGTGTCATCTATTCTTTACGGTGTAAGTACAGAATAATACGACATGAAAAATTGAAAATAACTATATTCCTAAAAACAAGTTACATAACAACACAATTTAAAAAATACCTCAAAATATATTCTTCAATACGTAATTTTACCCCATTATAATTAAATACAATTTAATGTATAAATGTATTTTTAATTATTTGAATATAACACATAGTATTTTCAAAACACATTTTACCATTATAGTAATCGCAGCAGTTGTTTTTAATACAGATTTAGCAAGTTTGAGTCTGATGAGCGTAGGACACTATAGGGACCAATTCTCAGACTTTTGGACTGTTCCAATAACCTTCTTTAAGACATGTTGAACAGCCTGCTACAAAAGGAGAAAATAAGGATTTATCTCAGGATGAACCATTTGGCATTTCTGTAGAAGTATGTACTGTATGTGTGGTGCTTTTGAAAACTGATAATGATGAAACGTCTATTTTGATTGGAAAATGATGCTCTAGTACTGTAAACAATGTAACGGACTACACAGTCGGTTAAATGTACTCACATTTGAGAAGGAATATCTGTATATTTAAAGCTGGTATTTATTAGGGCTGCTCTTGTAGTCTCAGTGGTTGATTCCCACGAGGTAGCACCTACAACCCACAGCCTTTTGAGTAGCAGTCCAGCTTTAACAACTACATCGTACCCAACTAATTCTGACAAGGCAAACGTGTCTGCATGTGATCAGCACTGCCAGGACTCGGTTTCCTGCTGGAAATGTATAATTCTTAAGTGCAGGGTCCTGGCTGGTTAAGGTGCTGGACTATGGACTAGAAGGGTTCAAATCCCACTGATGCCTTTAAACGGTTGCTAAAGGTTGCTAAAGAATATCGTTCATATGTTCACATATGAATTTGTGACTGTACTGTACTGTTTAAATGAAACTGTTTATATAGTTTCACACAAATTACTATGGTGAGAAAGTTACATGAACAGTCTGCCATAATGAACATAAGCATCGTCAGAAAACCCAACCTCGCAAAGACATAAATCAAAAGAATAGAGTGATTTGTTGCAAATCCTTATCGGCTAAATGTAACAATATTTTTTTATTGTTTTATTGTTATTCAATGTTTTATTTATAGTTTCCCACCCTTTTTATCTCCTTGACTCCTTGCTTCAATTGCACATTATTTAGAAGTAATTATAGTTTTTTTTAGTAAATGTGTTAACCGGACAAGTACTCTTGCACCCCAAGTGACGTTTGGTGTCCCCAGGTTGGGAAACATGGGTCTAGGATGTGGTAATCTGTTATATCTGCACTTTACTGACATAATGTACAAACTAAACTTGAAATTAAACTTGAAATGTACTGTAACTGTAACTTTTTTTAAATTCAGATCGGATAAACTGTGCTTATCAAATAGAAATGATTTATTTATTTTGTTTCTGGCTCTGATTTATTTTTCTTATTCAATTCATTTGTAGTAATGAATTTGCTTGTAGTTATTTTAAGATGGAGACCCAGGCCAGCATATATAGCTTGCAATATCACTGTTCAGGAGTAACCCTCCTTTATTCTGTAATCTCTCAGGTAAACTATATGTCAGTGTTTGATTGTGCTTACAATAAAAACAAGTTGCTATTATATTTCTTGAGTCACATTTACTCAGTCTTATGTAAAATACCCACATTCTGCATTATAGCGGATGGCTTCACAAAGGAAATACCCACCAACCAGTGCAAAAACAAATGGTGAAAGCAGAGATGGCATTTTGTTGCTATAAATGACAGAGTAGCTGTTCGAAGAGTCATGTCTCAGCTTTTCTGAGAAACCACTGTATCTTACCACAGACATAACATTTATGGGAAACAAGACTAAGGGAACAAATAACAGATAGCAAACATAAGATAACAAAAGCAAAAGAACACATACATGCTGACTAACTTGCATGAATTCTTATTCAATATAGTTTTTTAATCATTCATCGGCCATTTTTTAGGTACCTAATACTGGGTTGGACCACTTTTGCCTTCAAAATGTCCTTAATTCTGCATGGCACAGAGTCAACAAGGTGCTGGACACATTCCTGAGAGTTTGTGGTCCATTTTGAGCTGATAGCATCACATAGTTGCTGCAGATTTGATGGCAGCATATCCATAATGCCAAACTCCTGTTTTACCACATTCCAATGGTCCTCTATTGGATTGAGATCTGGTGACTGTGGGGGCCATTTGAGTCCTCAGACTGCTGGCCTCTACAAGGCATTTTCTCCCTTACAACACCTGCTCACTGGATATTTTCTCTCTTTCTGACCATTCTCTGTAAACCCTAGTGATGGCTGTGTGTGAAAATCCCAGCCCGTCTAGCAACAACAAGCGTGCCACATTTAAGGTTGCTTGAATCACCCCTCTTCACATTTTCTTGCTTCATTCATCTCTTTGGTTTGGTTTCGTATAAGTTTACATGACTAAATGCATAAATATATTGCTATGTTGTTTTTAATATATACCGTATCATAGCACAGACTAAACTAAACACATTTAATAACACAACTGTGACCATGGCTCTTCCTCCCTACACTCATCACTCCTGACACACGACTCCTTACAGCATGCACTAGTGGATTCTGTGGATGGTAGAGACCTTGTGCTCCTCCACATATTCTCAATAGGGTTTAAGTCTGGAGACATGCTTGGTCCAGTCCCTTTACCTTCAGTTCCTTTAGCAAGGCAGTGGTCATCTTGGAGGTGAGTTTGAGGTCGTTATCACGTTGGAATACTGCCCTGCATCCCAGTTTCCAGCTGTAGACTGGCTAATTTACATTGTGTCAAAATGTCATAACTTCAGTGTAGTCCTATGAAAAGATATAATAACACATTTACAAAAATGTGAGAAGTGTACTTACTTTTGTGAGATACTCTATAATTGTTGCCACTAACAATAATAGTTTGTTTTGCTTTTAGAAAAAACAAAACAAAAAAATATTTCTCCTGTTACCCTATAAGTCCTGATTTGAATACAGGATTTGAAGTTCAGACCTCAGGCTCCCTGAATCAAACTATTGGCCATAACTTTTCAGGACGCTCTGGGTTGCCTGGAAACGCTCTGGAAACACTTCTCTCATGTCATCAAACTTCCCTTAAAAAGCGCAAGCTTTCTAAATTTGAAAAACTAGGAATCTGCTCCATGAGATTATCAAGGATGGCATCTGTAGAACTCCTGGGTGTCTTGGAATTGGGAGACAGCGCTTTATCCTGGGCTTATCTCATGAGTGGATGTGAGACCTGCTGCTTTGGCATAAACAGTTTGGTATGCCCCATCTGATCACTTCTATTTCACAAAAGCAAGAAGAGACTTGTTTGTTTTTGCAGTAAAGAACATCCATGGCCTATATCGAAGATCACATCAGTGTCACAAACGATTTGTTCATATGTGTACAACATGCACACACTCGAAATCCTTCCAATTTCATTATAAAACCTTCGGCACAATCCAGTGTGTGATCATCCCATCATGGATCAGTATTCATGATGTGAAATTCCATCGAGTAGGAGAGTTTCCAGTCTCAAGAACAGATGTCCTTGTGTGGCCAGAGCAGAGTCATTTTTAGATAATACCCTAAATGAGAGCTCCTGCCTGCCAAGCAAGAAAGTAAAATCTATTTGGTTGTTTTGAAGGCTCTGTTTTTTGAGACCTGCTGCTCTGGCAGGAGCCAACGGCATATGGTGAGATTTTAAAACTTTCGGAGCTGGGTTCATGAACCCTTTTTTGTTGTTTGCATTTTAAGGAATCACACGTAATTTACATTCATAGACTGAAACAAGGTGTGATGGTTACAACAAAATTAGTTTCCATTTGATTTACTTTATTCAACCCTTATTTTAACCACTTGTATATTAAGGGCTTTGCTTAATGACCAAACAGTGGTAGCCTAGCCTAGAGATTTGGACCCTAGATGTGGGGGCACAGCTACTAAGCCACCGCAGTCCTAGTTAACTTGGTGAAATATATGACGCACAACAAAACAGTAAGAAACCAACCTTTGAATATGTTATTTAACATGTATAACACCTTGACAGCTATGACACAGCTTGGCCATTTTTCCACTGAGAAGGAATCGCATTAATTGGTAGATTACAAGAACGCAAGCACGACACTATTTAAAAGCTTGGTATTTATTAAGAAAAACAAGTTAACATATGACTTAGCTGAGAACATTCATTAACAGAGTGGTGACCTTGTTTTGACATTCATACAACCACATGTGCTTTCGATACCAAGAAACAACAGCAGTCACTGAATCTCTAGTATCTGTTTCTTATGTAATAAAACTCCTCCGAACCATCGTGAAGGTTGTTTCATGTTGCACTTTCCACTGTCTGTCAAGAAAAAGGTTAGCGCTAAGGCTTCTTTTGTTTCTGTGATATTCTGGGATTCCATTAATAACTTACACAAAAAATCTGTACATAATTACAACAGACTTACTTCCTGATACACGCACGCACACACAGACACACACAGACACACCAACCCAGAATGCTGTTGTGGACAGAAGCAGTCTCTTTACAGTGCTGGCTTACTCATTATACACTAAATAAGTCTGATATATACAAGCCGCTATTAATACACTTCAGAACAATCCCTGAAACAAAGCCCTTTACATCAGCTCACCTACCATAGTCTTCCTGAAGTAACTGCTGTACCTGGTAATGTTTGCTAGATTCGTTCTGAAGCACACGATGTGCTGGGGCGCGTAGTTGCAGCAAACAAGCACAGTACATCAGTCACTTGTGACAGATATGAGTTAAGAGTTACTCAGTAAGCTTGTTACATTCATTTCAAGAGTGTTTGTTTATACAGGAGTGCCGAAAAAAAAAATCCAACGACAACTCAAGATACTAGGGCAAGCAAATATCTGGATTTCCTTAATACCTTAAAAAAGTTCTAATTTTTAATAGCTTCAATTCAGTCAAATGACACGTTTTCTCATTGCCCACACTGACGGTTGGCGTTGTTACCTCCAAAAGAAGTCCTTTTCTCACATGCAGCTTAGTTTGAAATCTGTGGTCATTTACTACGAAACGTATTTTACTTGCATGACCATGTACACGATGTTTGATGACATCATCATCATAGTTAAATACTGAAATATTTTGAAGACTATAAAACCTAAAGGGGGCAATTAAAGGGGAATTGTAATTTTCATTCAAAAAAATCTTTCAGTTTCTTTCCTAACCAGTCCGTCAGATCATAAAAAGTCTACTGGCGCAAGAACAGTAAAAATAATAATATTTTTGTCTCAAGCAATATGCAGTACGATTCTCTCTTGCCCTCTACTGTGTGAAATGGGGAAATCGGCAGTGAGTGACACAGGGAGTCACATGGCCGGAGTGATGAGAGCTGGGAAATGGAGTGAGGAAAAGTCGTGGTCGGGACAATCATCATTTTTGTTTTTCACTATACATCATTCAATAAATAACATCAGACATTGAGTACTTTATTATAAAATAAGTGTTAACGATTTCGCCCATCTGTAGTTTAATGAAAGTGTTTTAAGCATGCTTCTTGTGGCCTATGCAGCTTATGATGGATTTGTCATCATAGATTCCCGTTGTAAATTGGTTCAGATGTATTATGGTATTGTAAGGTAGTGCCCCTACCATGTCAAAACCTATTTTTGGTTTAAATGCTACCCAATGAGACAGGAATTGCTTGAATTGAATTGAAGAGGTGAAGCTACTGCATCACCACAGTAAGGGTCTAGATTGGCAAAAAAGTGCAAACCAGTGAGAAAAACTGTAGTACGAGGAATCAAATCCACACACCAACTGTCACGCCTTGCACAGACATATACCAGGCCTCTACTTATTGCATGTTTTACCTTCAAGAAAAGGATCACATTAAAGACTGAAAGCATATTAGTGTTGGCATATAATTAAAAAAATGGTTTATGTCTTAGTCCAGCTGATTAAATGCATTCAACTGTTGACACGTCAAGCATTAGCAGCCTCACAATTTCTGTAAACAAAATTGCATCCTTTGTATACTCATTAGAAAACCGATACCACTTTTTCACGCCGTCAAAACTTTGTCAAAGCACCACTAAATCTCTTTTAAGAACCATCCCACATTTCCACCAGTTTCTCAAAAACATCATAAACACAATCTAATGTAGGATATTTTCATGTTTTGGCCATAAATTTCCTGGTCAGGCTGACAGAAGCACATAAGCAGATATGGGTATCCTGGATGGGAAGGTACTCAATCACAGATCTGGGTAGGTGTTGGTGTTGCAGGACAGAAAGACCCCCTAACTGGCCTGCCCTTTCTTTAAAAAAAAACAAACAAATGGACTAATTTGGGAGGAACTAGCCCAATGGAGCTCCCCCGAGAATTTGTTCCAGAACTATTTGGTTTGCATTCGCACACACACAGTAGGAACCCTGTGTGATGATGCCAAGCAAATTTGCTTAGAAGACTCAAAATCATGTTGTATCTCTTCTGTAGCTTATAGGCTCGCTAAAGTCTGGACTTCATTGTCAGTCAAATTATCTGCGTTTTCTTCATATTTCGTGTAATAATTTCTTAATTATACCATAATTTTGGTGTACAAGTGTACTTAAACATGCCAGTTCAACCAGGTGCTTGCGCTTGGACCAGTCACTATGCCTAGTGTCCACTATACCTGGACATCACTATGCCTGGACCAGTCGCTGTACTCACACGTACTATGTGCTTGAAAAAAGACTTTACCTTCAACTAGGACCTAAGAAAGTTCAAAGAATAACAACCAGCCACAGTTCTTGTTGTGCGAACATGCAACAAAGGGGGCACAGTTCTAAGAACTACGTCAAAGTTCCTCTGGAGCAGAAGGTGGTCTTATTAGACCACTGCTCTAATTGATGCTGTGGATCTTACTAATCCATCAATAATCACTACATACAAATTTCACATACAACTTTTCTGCTTTAGGAATATTTCTATCTGTCCATAATCAAATTTTCCCCATTATTTTTTACATTACATCTTTTTTAATTGTTTTTAGATGTTGGTGATGCTCAGCTGCTGTGGTTATTGCTAGCACACCAATGTCTTGTGGCTGTTTCTGAGGGAGGGGAGGACATGACTGCAAACAAGTCAGGTTAAATTAGGTGGGTAGGGGGTTGGGTTCAAATTTGGGATGAAAAAAAAGAAACAAATATAGATTTATTAGCCTATAGGGAACAAACCTGTAAACTTTTGCATACTTATACAGCCATTACTGCGTGACAGCAGACTCTGTTTAATAAGAGTAGCTGTGAGGTTTGATAACATGCCTGGAACATGGGAAACAGATTTTTACCAGTGCTTTTCCTGGTCAGGGTTACTCGTGGTGCCTGTCTCTGGAGATTCACAAGTCCAGTGGTACTGGATAGCTGGGACATGATCCTTCAGCCAACCTTCTCTCCCTTAGAAAGCCTGTATTCGATGAGCGACTTGGCCGGAAGGCACTGGCAGATCTTAAGCCCAAGTATCTGGCAGCCCAGAACGTTTTCCTTGGTGTGAATTGCTATGAAAAACAGCATCTTTAGCTTAGAGTGACATTTTTTAGTGTGGTGGAACACCAGGACTTTTCAAGTTAGTTCAAGAACAACTTGGTTCTCCTAGCTATTTTCTTTACTTGCTCTGCTGGAATGTTGTACCATCTAATGCCTATGTGCAAGCTAGATGAATGGTTAGCCTCAGCAACAAGCTACTGTATGCCATGTCACTATTTCCTGGTTGCCCAGCAACAATGTCGAAGGCACAAAATCCAAACAACCTGTTTCTTTCAAGCTATCAGTTTCATATCAGGCACCTTATTGGTGGAAAAGTGCTACCAGTTTGGAGCTACAACTCTATTGCGTGACCCTCGTTGTTTCTTCTGTGACTAACTCCCAGCACGAACGTCTGACAATTAAAAACAGAAGAAAAGCAAAATGGCACAGCAGTCATCCGTTGGCCTGCATGAAATGGCAAGATGCAGTTTTGTGTAACCGTAGCAGTCTTCATTAAAGAAACACACACACACACACACACACACACACACACACACTGCATAGTTCATTCATGTGCAGAAGACGCAACTTTCTTTCTCCTGGTCTCACATATTGTAGGCTACATAGATAGGGTCGAGCTGATCAGCAAGGAAGCCGTCTCGCAGGTGCATGCGCTGCTTCTCACCGCGCGAGTTGATGGGAATGACACCAGGGTCAACCACCACCACCACCCCCACGATCAGGTAGTGCTCCTCCAGAACCACGTTGGTCACGAGAGGAACGAGATCCAAGGCTTCCTGCTCTAAGCCCTCCAGCTCCACCACCACCACCAGCAGGTTGGTCCATGTAAACACGGCACTGCAGGAGCACATAAGCGGCAGGATAAGCAGTTAACGAACGCGTTTACAAGCACTTAATAATCCGGTAACTGCCGAAAATCTGAATTTGTTAGTAAATTCGGAGTGCACACGAACTATAATCAAATAATAGGAAATCTCTGGGATGAACCAAGCAATAAACCTGCAAAATATGATATGAACATATATGGACATGTGTTTGATGCCAGGTTTGCCAGATTCTGTGAGACAAATTAACAAGAATCTCTATGAAAATAAGGCTTCCGCAACATCTCTGCTCATTTGAATAATCGCTTAACTACAGATATCCGATTATTATTAGATTATTAAATGAATGTGGCAGCGCGGTGGTTCGGTGGGTAGCACCGCTGCCTCACAGCGAGAAGGTCCCGGGTTCAATCCCAGGGTGGAGCGGCCTGGGTCCTTTCTGTGTGGAGTCTGCATGTCCTCCCCGTGTCTGCGGGTTTACTCTGGGAACCCAGAGATTTCACATGGTCTGATTACTGAGTGCATTTATGGTTTGTTTATTTAACGTCCATCTTTAACGTCAGCATCGGTGGAGCATCATATTCTAGCAGCACCCACAAGGTTACATCTAAAAACAAAGTTTTCTCAAGACTAGCCATAAATACTGCTAAGAAAATGTAGGGGACGTTTCAGAATGAATATGAAGCGATTAAAGAGAAGTGTTTGGTTTAATTTCATTAAACACGATCATCGGAAAAGTCGTTTGATTATGAAATTAGATTCAAACACAATTATTGTGACTGAATAGCAACAGTGCATGTAAACTCGTTGATTGGATTACTGATAAGCCCTTATTTTCTGCAGTTATCTGATTAGTAAAACAACATTACACATTTATACACGAGGCCAGGCAACCATCTGGACTTTAACAGAATCAGTATCTGAAACTGAACAGACTGGGATTTAATGGTCCTAGTGAAAGGCAATGCAACTCTGTAACCAACAGACCTCTCTTCTGACAGACCAAACCGGAGACACACAGCACTGAGATCCACAGCTTTACTCAAAGAATCACTCATTACTCAAAGATCTGTTGGTCAGATTGGGTCTGTGGGTGTCAAGGGGACATACTTTGCACTCATCTCAACATGTTAGGATAATGGAAACTCAGTATTCGTTGTGCTAATTGCCTTTTTGCCTCTTTATAGGATTTCTAATGCGTGCTCTTATTTCACCCTAAAATCATGAATTGTAATTATGGTAAATATGAGCATTCAGAGAAAATGTATATATTTATATAAGTTGTTGAGTTGGGGTTGACCTTCAAGTGTTCAAATTGGCAAAGAAGAAGCAGGTCTTTCATGGATGAAAAGATGTATGAGATGTATACTGCAGTCCGAGCAGTATATTTCTAACAGAGAAACTTTTGTTGGCTGCTGCTTGTGTAGATCAGTTGAATCTCCAATCCATGTGTTCTTCATTTGATTTTCTCTTCCCGTATGTGCATTGCAGTGTCAATACGTTTACTTCCCCCAAAAGCAGAGCATATGTTTGCCATTTTTTCCTTTTCAATGACAGCAGAGCAATTGAACAACAACATTATTGTGGCTAGCAAGCATGGGTTAGACAGAAATTCTTACCACTCAGCAATGCTTTTGTGTGATCTGATGACAGAGGTTTCAATGTCTATGGGGTGATAGCGCATCCCTCTGAGCTCCAAAGTCTCATCCAGAGATCCCACAACGTAGAGGGCATCGTGTCGTTCTGCAGAAACACACACATTTGTCTCACTCTTGTGAGGACTTTCCATTGACATAATGATTGTGTAGCATTAATTTGCTACAGTAAACATCTACATAAATCCATGGACATATACAGAAAGGGTTCATGATGGATCAATTGATTATGATTTGATTACAGGACAGGATGGGTCAAGGGATTTAGGGTGGGTAACTAAATTAAGGGTGACTGGATCAGGAGATTGTGTGCTGATGTACGGATGAATTAATGGATCAGTGGTGGATGAATGAAGTATTGACGAATTTTGTGTTGATGGTTGAATAAACGACTGGATTGACCCAACCTTTTCTGCAGTGCCCCCTTTTGAAGATGAAAATATTTTCAAGCTCCCCCTATCTGACATATCTGAGCTGAGTCTCTGCCCATCTTCAAACGCCGTTTGAAGACCCATTTATTCCGCACCTACCTCAACTAAAACCCCCACCCTTGTCCATCTATCTCTTAAAAAACACAACTTCTACAGTTTCAGAGGTGTATTCTTGTTTAGATTCCTTATTATTAAGAATGGATTATGTTACTGATGTCTTAAAGCACTTTTGTAAGTCGCTCTGGATAAGGGCGTCTGCTAAATACTGTAAATGTAAATGTAAATATCTCTATGTCTTTCACTTCCAAATTCCACTGTAAATTATTTTTTTAAAAATGTAATTCCTAAAAAATGCAACTTCTCACCACTGAATTGGACAAATAAAGGTTTGATGACGTTAATGAACAAGGATGTACAATGACATTACTAATAGACAGACTTGCAGAAAGACTAGCATAAAGTGCTGATGGATGCATAATTTGTATATTAATGGACTGATATTTGGTGGATGAAATAGATATGTTGAATAAATGAAAGCACTGAATAGATCAAATATTGATGGATGGTAAACGTTGAGTTGAATAAATAGATATAATGGTATAATGGTATCGAAGTGAGTACCGGTATGACGCTGTTCATGATAGGGATTTTAAACCCAGAAATGCATGACTTTCTACTGAAATTACTTACTTATATGTTTTGACTTTTAAATATAAAGTAAGCGTTTATTATGGTTACTTTTAAATCACATGCTATTAATAATAAAAATTATACATCATGATATTATGTCGTTATAATAGTGATAGTTGAAAACACTATATCACAATATACATGTCACATGTCGAGTAGATTGATGGCGGATGGATTTGAGGGTTAGTGAATATGTGAGAGGCAAAAACAGGATCTTCTCGCAAAAATGGTCATTGGATGGGTGGTTGGATGAAACGGATTCATTTAGCATTTATAACTTTTATATTCATTTGATTTTATATAGTTCTATATTTATATAACTTGCTTTTGCCAGAGCCTCTCCCATATATGAAGGCTTGGTGAATGGATAAATGTATGGATGATGAGTGGCTGAATGGCATGGATAACTTGAGGGTGGGTGTTGTGTTGGATATGTGGTTCAAGGGTTTGTGGGTGGATTAAATATGGACTGATGGATAATTAAATGGAGATTGTAACTTCTTTACCTCCACTGGCGTCAGTGAGTTCAGTCCGACGCAAGAAGCCCAAATAGCCCGTTCGTGCCCAAACTGTCTGAGTATCGCCGAAACTCAGTTTGGTGCAGAAGTGATCAGCATGCAGCGCCTCCTCACCATACACCGTGTAATATCCTGTGGCATTGTGAGGACTACTAACCCAGATCTGTTCAAAAGTGAGACAATTTAAGGTGTAATGAGACAATTTAAGGTCTAAGGCTTTAGATTACATTTCCATACAGTCTTTCACTGAAAACTGAACAATATTTTGGGAAGAACGTAGAGGTACAGTGTTCCCCCGCCACTTCGCCTTTCACCTTTGACGGACTCGGTGCATCGCGGGTTTTTTAAAAATATGAATGGAAAAAATATAACGTGGATTTTCGCTGTTTCACGGGTTTTTGCGGAACTTTTACATTTAAATAAATGACAAAATGTATAAAAAATATATTACAAATATGAATTCTAACAATAAAGGAATGTTATAAATGATAAAATATGAGGAGGATTTACAGTAAATAGCTGTTGTTTATACTCAGTATGTAGGATAT
>JAUZST010067644.1:0-22242 GCA_034779995.1 Parotocinclus haroldoi | reverse complement strand
TTTATTGACCTGTTTAAATTGATCTATCTATACTCATGCTATACTGTCTTTCTCATTCCAGAAAACAACAGCAGTTTAATTAATTTAATTTAATCTATTATTATTTAATTATTGTAAGCACTTATTTTTTCCGTTACTCAATGCTCTATTTCCAATTAAAGACATGGAAAATATTTTTAGAAATATCCGATTCATCGATTAATCGAAAACATAATTGACCGATTAATTGATTATTAAAATAATCGTTAGTTGCAGCCCTACATGTAATGTAAATGGAGCAGTGTCAGGCATTCACGTAAACACTGTGTTTTACAGCATTTAACTGTGTACAATCAGTTTTATGTCATTGCAGAAGTACACAGATTCTTTACTTAAGTAAATGTAAAATAAAAATACTCAAGTAAAAGATTAAGTATAGCTAATATGAATAATTCTACTGAATGGGTGCCATTTGCTTGTTGCATACAATTACTGTATTAAGATTTAAGATTCGATTTTAAAGGTTTTTAAGCCTTATGTGGTAAGGAACAAAGTGCAAGGAGTTTTACTGAACTTAAAAAGGTTACTGTATGTTTTGCGTATCTGCACTTTACTTGCTTATTTCTGTAACATGTTTTACTTTTACTTAATACAGTTCAAAAGAAGCAACCTTTACTTTTAACTCACTACATTATCAAAACAGGTTATTTAAGTCTACTATATTATTGTATCTGTTTATCAATCTACTTACTGTAACGCTACCCAAAGATGGCAGAGTCACATGCAGTGTCCCAGGTAAACAGATCACTTTATTGCAAATAAAAAGATCTCCGGGCAGAAATCGGAGTCGGACAGTGGGCGCGGGTGTGGTCTGCTGAGCTGGGTGTTGCCGTGACACTTATTAAACACTTTTAATGTTTAGTCCTTAATGCAGTTTTTAATGCATTTAATTCCCAGATCTATTTATCTATCTTTCTAGAGACAGATAGTGTTTAAAAGCTGGACTGCTCTAGTAAATTGTTAATGCTTTAGTTTGTTGGACTAAAATGTAGAGACTATTATAATTATAGTTTGGGTTAACTATGAAGACTTACTGCATGAGTAAATATTACCATGTTCTATTTATGAGATATTTAGTACAGTCGAATCCGGTTAATCGGACCACATAGGGACCCGATCGTTTTGGTCCTAATAACCAGATGGTCCGATTAAACGAACATGCCTTATATTACAAGACGGGACGTGCTATTATTTATGTAACATATTACATGTTTATTAAACCTTTATTGTGTGATATACACATATAGTATACTATCATTGCTTACAAACTTTGTTAATTGAAAAATAAATTTGCAAACAAGTTTTTCGAAATGATCTACAACACAATATATAGGTACTCAGCATGCAAAGCATAATACTGTGAAAAACAAGTTCTTACTAAATTCCAACGCTTGACTTCATTTCGATGAAAAGTGGTGATTCAGATGGACATAATAACCACGCTGCTGGCTACTGGGTGCTTCGTTGTGAGAAAGAAAGTGGTGGTTTTGGATTTCCTGGTGGTTTTGGCTTTGCATCCGCTCTAAATGGTGACTTGTGGATTCTTTTTCTTATTCGCTCTCACTTTATTTGGTTCGATTAAACAGAATTTTACTGGTCCCATTAACCGGATTCAACTGTATTAAGAAAATGTATTTTATATATTTGGTTCCTCGTGTTTCTCATTCTCTGCTTTGGTACTTTAGGTCATGATCACATTACCGGTGTGATTTTTTCAGATGATGTCATGGATCTGTACCTTTTGCCCTTAATTAAAAACATCCTGATTTAAATTATATTTTAAAATACATTTCTTTACTTAATTTACTTAACCTTACTAAGTATACTTAGTAGCAAGTATGTTTCTAAATTAATTTGAGTAAAATACACAAGGCAAAATCAGATTAGAATTACTAAGTAAAGAACCTTTTGCCCTGGAGTGTTCAGCCGTCCTCGCAGGTGGCCATTACAGAGCTATCGGTGAGACGCTTTGTATCCAGTGACTCATTTATGACCAGATTGCAAACAGCTGCTTCTCCTGCTATTTAGTTGCGGGTATTATATATTAATATATTAATATATTATATATATTATTATATTATATATTATATAACACCTTTAGGGTTAGTGGGTTATGTCCTGGGGCTTTTAGTGCCGACAAACGTGTATGGGGGGAGAACCCCCAAGGTATTTAGTGTTTTAGGGGCACTTTGACGGTCCCTACTCGTGTGTTCCTCGCACGCCTGAGCTCATGCTCTTCCGCCGTCGGCACCCAACAAGCCTCACTCCAGCCGGCTGCCTGTCCTGAATGGAACACACCCTGGCTCGGCTTACTCGCGCCACACGTGCGCCCAAGCTCACGTTCGCCCCCTGGCGCTTCGGTGCCTTTTGCGATCTATTCGCATTCGCGCTTCTCGCGCACCCGAGTTCATACTCTTTCTCTGGAGCTTCAGTGCTTTTTGCGTCTTATTTGCATTCGTGCTACCAGTGTGCCCTGAGCTCATATGCTCGCCTTTTAACGCTTCGGCGTCTTCCGCAATTCATTCGCACTCGCGCTACTTGTGCATCCAAACTCACGCTCACCCTCTGGCGTTCAGATTACCTCCTTGCCTAGCCACTTGGGAGATGTCCCAAATCGTGCCCTCTGCATACCTGCCCCGTTGGTGCTTAGGCACCCCCTCGCAATCAGTTCGCGTGTTAGTCCCAGTCGGGATGCTACACAAGCGACGCACTATTTCATTCTTTTGTTTTTTGTGTTTAGGAACTTTTCGCTCTTCTCTTCTTCCCCTTTTAGTTTTTCTATATAATTTCCCCATTATTATTATACGTCATGGGATTCTGTCTATCCCGCATCTTTGAGTCCCATCACCAATTCATAACACTTCTGCCGCCTGTGCTGTAACCATAAACAAAACTAGCTGGTGCTGTTTGGATAACATGGATCAGATCACATGGCCTTTCTTAAAAGGAATGCCGTTTTTTATGTAACATAACCCAAAAAAGTCAACCAGAGCTCCTCATGCCGCTCTTGTACTCCCACTGATGAAATCCTTCCGGCAAGCTGACACCTCCAGTCGTGGTGATTTCATCTCAGAAATAAACGGCTTGAAGATTATGGGCTCTTATTGCGCCAGCAGAGAGCGTAGGAGATGAAGAAGATTGGGGGGGGGGGGCTACGTTGCTTTATCTGCTCTAAGCACTCCAAGCTGGAAGCCCTGCTCTGTCTGATCCACTCAGATAAGCGCAAGCTCAGCTACCAGAGCCGTCATTTCTCATCCTCCCCAAAGGCGTTGGGCATCTAAAGGAGAGATTTTAGTGGGGGGAAATGAAAGACACTGGCATTGCTGATTCTCTGGGTTCATCGAGTGAATTGGCTACATCGTATCTCACAGGGACATTTTAGTCTGTCAGATGGCTGCATTTAGCAAACAGCCTTATCAATACGTTTGCATAGGGCTTTTTCTACAGAGGTTACCTCAGAGCAGCACCTAGACTAAATGCCATTGCATCACAGCCCTAACCTGAGACTTGACCATTAGACATTCACACAGAACTAGACCCAGTCTGAAACGGTACTTCAAGCACAGAAAATGAAGGAACATGTAATTAAACTGACATTTAAACCAGACATACAGATATAAGGCAAGGAGGTGCAGTGCTCTTAATATGTGCTCTATCAACTGGGACTCTTATCATTTCTCTGGTGAGCTAATATGTCAGCTGGATTGCGAGTCTGAATGGCACTTCAATGAACCAAACTGAACCAAGAGTCTCATCAGCAAATGTGATTTCATGCACTTAAGAATAATCCTGTGACTGCTAATTTTTTTTTACATTTAATAATAAAACCAGGTAATGGGAAAGCTCTGTATTCAGTAGGTTTACATGACTTGTGTAATAATCAGATATCTACTTTGCAACCAGTCAATAATCACCATGAAAAATGTGACAAACTTCAGACTTCAATAAGGAAATAATCAGATTCTTTATTTGGTGGCCTAGTGGATAAGGTATTAAACTATGAAACAGAAGGTCATGTGTTTAAGCCTCATCCCTGCCAAGCTACTACTGTTGGTTTCTTGAGAGCACAATTGATTGGATTGGACTGTTGCAAAATTTTTTACATTTTGACAGTTTGACATTATTCGAGCTTTGTGATATGGAGCATTTTTCTGCTGGAAGCACCCATCAGAAAGGGTTACACTGCTCATAAAGGGAGGCACATGGTCAGCAACAATACTCGGGTAAGCTGCAGTATTCAAACAATGCTCAGTTGTTAAAGGGTCCAAAATGTGCCAAGAAAATATCGCTATCACTTATCCCACCAATCCAAGTAACTGCAGGTTAAGGACCTTGCTCAATAACCCAACAGTGGCAGTTTAACAGAGATGGGATTTGAACATGTGGTTCTATTGTTAAATGTTCTACACTTGATTTTTGTGACATCATACAGTGAAAATAAATGACTCTCTCTTGAGCCAAACTAAAAAGTATGAGTAAATTTTGCAAGAGCCTGTGACATACTCATAAAGACAAAAAATATTTTTTCCTACAAATGTGATGGCATGTCACTGTGCTTTCACATGGATCCTTTTTTGCTCACTTTATCACCAGCCTAAGGTGTTATCACTTCTCTGTTCCTGCGAAAACAAACAGGACAAGAGCAGCAGCTCATTAGGATCCACATGGTAAAAAGGCATAACACTAATATATGGTATCACTAATCTCCACACTGCAAATATCTGCCTATTCTTAGTGCACTAGTAATGAGACAGAACAGATGTGCTGGTCGCATCGTTTTGGCTACGTTGTCATATCTTGCTAGTTACAAATGTTTTTAGTTTACCAGCAGATCCGCCCACTTAATAACCGAACAGCAGGACACAGCTACGTGTCAGCTGTTTGCCATCCTCTCTGTTATGAGAAGGTGTGAGAAGACCATCAGGACAGATATGCAATCATAATTTACAATTTACAATTTTACAATCATGTTTATCCCTCCCGGTTCATGAAATACAAGACATCATGTTTACTGTGCTGCTACTTGATTAGATCAGTAAGCTGAGCTCTGTAATGGCTGGAGTTTATTACTTGCTGCTTTTTCCTCGGTGTGAGTAAAAGGATTGTGCTGTGATCCTCTGCAGCTGCTGTCGATGAGCAGAGAATGGGAAAAGCAAATACTACCTGAGTTTACTTATAGTTGTGTTCAGAAATCCAGTTGAGACCATGACATCAAATTTCATACCACACTGTCTAATCAGAGAAAATGTCATTAGGCCAGTAGTAGATGTTTTGAATATCTGAATGTGAGAGAAAAAAGGGCCAATGAACTGCAACACCAGACAGTAGCTCATCGTTTTTTGCACAGTTGTGTTAGTCATCCTTTAATCCATGCTCAATGCTCACATGATGGTGGTGGCTGGATATGTTTAGCTGGTGAACTATTCTCAAATCAGAAGTGACACTGAGGTGTTTAAAAACTCTACTGCTGTGTCTGATCCGCTCATATCAGTGGAACACACACTAACACCACCACCACATCAGTGGGAGTGGATTTGTGAGAATAATCTACCACGCAAACAGTACCTGTTCTGTGCTGGTCCTGACCATTAGAGAACAGAATAAAGGGAACGAACAAAATCTGTAGATAAACATTGTGTGTGTATGAGAGTGTGTGTGTGTATCAGCTACATTACAATCAAATCATCATGCAAACATTCGACTTTATTTGCTGTTTGCTGTTTGGCAAAATGTGGCCTGTGACTTTTGCTGTACCCTGTATGTGACTGGATTCCACCTAGTCTTTACTCCAGGGTCCAGGTTATCTTATTTATATACTGTTTGTACATTGTGCATTATCTCAAAGGATCTGTACAATTATCTCAGCCCATAGCCCTAGCTGAGCAGAAAGATAAAGGAAAGGAAACTCTCCCTAAATGTTATAAGGATGAAACCAAGCCACGATAGAGACCAAACCTCTTTGGGCAGCCTTTATGTTATTTACTGTATATTGACATTTATGTCATTTAGCAGCTTACACTCCAAGCATTTATGGGTTAAGGGGCTGGGATTTGAACCCTGGAACTGCTGGTTCATAGTCCAGTACCTTAACCACTAGGCTACCACAGTGCCCACATATATCTCTGCTCCAATTTATACAAAACTGTAAATTCACCTGCAGGTCTCCACAGAGCATTCCTCATGTCCATGTTAACCATCTTCACTTTTGGGGGATGCCAAACAGATTCCTTAGCACTAAGATGTAATGGGTTTTAAAAGTTTTGTCAATGCTAGGTAAGAAGTATCTGCTTGAGCTACATACTACAGTGAATAGGAGATACAGAGCTTTGAGTGACAGGACTTTGCAGAACTTTCTCTGTGGATATCCCATTTACTCTGCATTAGAAATACTGACCAATTATCACTAATGAGTTTGGCAGCCTGGGACCCCATGAGGATGAGAGAGCTGTCATTAGCTGACAAGCTAAACCACTGGATCTGTTTACCCTGGTGCAATCCACAAGGGAACTCAAATATTTCCTCTACATCGTGACTTTATGTAGGTTTAAAAAGTTATAACCAAGTGAATCCTTAACTCCTCAAGAGGTCTTCCATTTAAAAAAAACTGTTGTCGAACTGCTCATTAACAACACTCTTTCAATAATTTATTTTCAAAGGAAAAAGAAGACCAGTATCACCAGCTAGGTCCCCAACACAGACACCACTGGCTGTGTTTGAAGGAAATCCGGACAAATATTAGTTTCTCATCAAGGTGCCAGCAAAGATGGTGGATATCTTCTTCCTAAATTGATGTTCATTCTCAACCTTACAAGTTTCCACTTGTGTTGTGTGGAGGCACTCACTGACCTACATCCCACGTCCCACTGGTAGACAGTTTTTGCATTCAGAGATAAATCTCAAGAGAATCTGTCAGAATATGGCAGAACCAAAATACAAAACAAATAATCTGGCCAGAATAGGGAGCTCAAAAGGGACCACAGTCTTTCCAAAATACTAAGTAAACATTAAAAAATGTCTTTTCCACTCCTACTCCTAAGGTTTTGCTGGCAGTTGAAAAGCAATTGTGTTACACTAACAAGGGGACTGCATTAAATGTTTTGTGTAGAGTTATTTAAAAATGTCTACATTTTACAAGATGAATACACCATAATCGCCTGCTGGTGTTTGACAGGGAACATCTACCTATATTACCCAAATCTACCCATATTATAAGTCATATGTGTAGTTCGTAAGGGTCCCCTTGACAGTTTGGAGGGGGTTAAAATGTTCCCCCAAATAATTACCACAATATCCTTCTGATTTTCTTTTTCAACAGTATGATTATCGTTGATCAATCATGTTATCTGTAAACAATTTTGTCTGGGTACTGTGGAGAAAGGAAGGTCTATATTAAACACTCAGCTCTCACTGGTACAGGAGAAAGAAAGCTGGCCTGCTGGCCATGGAGTGAGAGCTGGAAAAAGAACGTTAGAGACCAATTTTTAAACCTATGTCCTCATGCATGTCTGACACAAGGGGAATGCAGTCTATAGCTCCACTATTCAAACATTTCAAAGGGAAACTGAACATCTGTAACAGTGTGAAATATGGCTTGATATATTTTCTGTTTAGAAGTATAATCATAGTAAATATATGAATATTTCTAATACACAATGTTTTTAATTTCTTGGATATCATATCTTATTTTTAATGAATCATGAATCACTACTCAAATGATGTTAGGTTGTGTATTGTGTATCTATAACGCTTTTTGCATTAGAGCATTGTCTCAAGCAGCTTTGCAACTTCATATTCTCTTTTAATATCTAAGGCCAATCCAAAACTGAGCAAGCCTAGGGTGACAGTGGAAAGGAAAAACTACCTTAACTTGAAGGAAACCTTGGGAGGACCAAAACTCAAAAAGTGACCAAACCTCATTGAACCTACATGATATATGTGAGTATTAAGCCAAAGACAAAAAATGTGATTTACGATTCATTAATCAACAATCAGTACACAGTGATTTAGATTTACAATAGCTCTTGCTCAGTGCAGATCTCTGCTGTGTTTATTGCGTTTGTCTTTATTCTGTATTCTTAGTACGAATACATCTCCATGGGTCCTAAAATGGTTATTAATGGCAGCCAGCCAAAAGGAAATCAGGAACTCAATCCTCCAGAACATAGGCTGCAGTTAGTATTAGAAGCTGTGCTCCCTGAGTTCACCAATAGTTATTTGCTTGTACTATTAACTTTCATTGCTCACTAAATAACATAATATTTTTTTCTTATTATAAAATAACCTTTATGTTAATCATTAAAGCCATAGTTACATAAGTGTTCCATGAGTCTGAAACAGATTAATTGAATTAACATTATTCCTTATGGGAAAAATAATTTCTTATTACTTATCATTATCACTACTTATCGATGACTTAGCGACAAGAACCGAGGTACCTCTGTAGATGCTAATTCTTGTATGGGGAAGGTTCTAATCTGTGCTAAGCAGAGAAAAAGTGAACAAATACCAGCAGTGCTCGGGTGTATATAACATGGAATTAGCCAGCCGAGTGTCACTGACTGTGTAGCGATCTGTTCACGAGTCTTATCAATGCCACAATGCTGCTCCCTGTACTATTTTCCTTTCATGGGGCATTAGAAGATTGATACCCATCCTCTGACTGGTCTCTCTGTCATGCAGCAGCACATTATGTCCTGACATTTCTTCCCAGCCTGCCTCCATCAAAATGGAAATGACACTGAGAGACAACCAATCTATATGTTAATAACACAGAGGTTCACCCTCCCACTACACTTGGGCATCCAGAGGAACCAGTACGAGTTCCCCCGAAGCCTTTTATGACAGACTGTGAAAGTTCTTCACTAGAAATCCCCGGATTGTTGAATGCATTTTTGTTTAATGTTGCTTTGCATTTGAATATGATTTCCACATAAACAAAGGATGAGAATCACTGGATTTATTTTGGAAATGGAGTATTTTCTTTTTGTGACAAGGTGACAAGTTACAGTTACAGTCTTGGTTACAGTTCAGTACTTTTCTATATAAGGCAAAAGTGTTTGGACATAAATAAAAAAGAAGTTGTTTTTTAACCACATTTTACCCCTTGTGTATCTGGTTAGGGTCATATAGGGGTTTGCCCAGGCAACACAAGAGGCAGGTTCAAGTAAGTCGCACTGAACACTGCAAGAGTATTTATTAACTTACTCACATTCTCACCCATTTCAATTTAGAGCTGCAATTTAAATACATTATTAAAAGTGATTAGTTGTCAGGAATTTTTAACTTAAACTGATCCACCATAGATTCTGGAAGTGCAACATAACAGTCTGCAAATAGTTGTTAAACTAATTGTTATCAATAAGTACCTACATTTTCTCTTTTCTCTTTGAGCTTGTCTTCTGATGCCAGTTTCAGCCCCATATGCTAATATGTTTCTCCACTCTAGCTCCATTCAGGATCTTTGTACCTCCCAGGACCTTCCCTCTTGTGGAGTCAAGATACTAATGTGACTCTGTGTATTGGATGAAATAAAGCCAATATTGTTCAAATTTACTTAGCTTCTGTTATTTGAACTTTTAACTATATAAATTTGTTATTTTATTACATTTAACATTTAAGCCACCCAAACGAGTTTGGATTCCCTGTTTGGGTCTTGGCCCTGTTAGGGTTTCTTGCTTATAATGTTTATGGAGGTTTCCCTGCCACTGTCAACCTAGGCTTGTTCATTTTGGGATTTTCCCTAGATATTAGATAATCTAACATTGTGAAGCTGCTTTAATACAATGATACTTTGTAAAAAAGTGCTATATTAATAAATCTGACTAGACTTGGTATAAGGTGTTTTAATTTATGCCAAAGCAAAAACTTCTAAGTTACTATTATGTGTTATTATTATTATTATTATTATTATATAATTGATGACTTACCATTATTTTATAACAAGCAGCAAATGGTGTTTGTAAGTGTTGTGTTATATTTACATTACAGTATCAAACAGACTACAGAATTATGGACGTCTGAACATAGAACATAATGAATGTTAAACAGCACATATGAGTAAAACTAAAAATATCCACATTGTGATGGTGCTGGTCATGTTCCCAGTCTAGTCATGTTTCTAATCCCAACCTACACAAAGAACAGGCAGTGAGGGAATGAAGCAGACCATGCACTACACTTCACTAAACCCCTGTGTGTGTGAGGAGATGCAGGGTCTTGGCTGCACTGAGGCACTTCATTAAGCTTGAGACGGAGAGTCTGTGGGAATGTCAGAACAGCATACTCCTGCTGCAAGGGACAAGCTAACCTTCTACACATGATCAAAATGATGAGGTGTCCACGGCATTAGGGAGTAGTATAGCCAACACCCGTTTGTATCCATAAAACAGAACGGTTACATGTAAGCTGCAAATAACAGGCTATTTAGTCATTTTTAGTAATATTTAGTAATATCTGAGTAATTTATCAGGATGAATAAATAAGAGCACAATGAACCTAATAGCATGTACACATCTACTGCAGGTCATCTATAGGTCTGGAAATCGAGTCATATAGTTCCCTACACTGGGGTTTAACTTGGGAAACGTAGTTGCCTTGGTTACACAAAAATGGACATGCACCATACAATAGGAAAATACATCATGTGTGTTACAGGGCCATTCAAATACCCAAGGAGAATGGGTCTTTCTTTGGGTTTGGTCTTCCCAAGGTTTCTTTCTTGCAACATTTAGGGAGATTTTCCCTTCCACTGTCGCTCTAGGCTTTATCCTATGAGACTCAAATTTAAATTGGTCTTATAGGATAATGTAATGTTGTAAGGCTGCTTTGCTTTTGATTTGTCACTTTTTAACTCCAGTGGCCATGCGTATCCCTGGAGAACACTGTGTGCAGACATAAGTGTGTCCCAAACATAATGCCAGTCTATCAGGGCTGAGTAGGGGTCACTTCTGCAGCACTGGCAGATTTCCATCCACCCTTCCCTCAGAGATGGCATCTATAAGGCTTTTTTGCACAGAGAATTCAGGCTTACTGGACATTCTCTTTTTCTGAACATATATACTTATTGGCAAAAAACCCAAGGCACCCACAAAGAATTGTCAGGAAAGTGACCGTGCAGTTTTCCATCAGTTAGATATGCAAATTACATGTACAGTCTGATTAAACACTGGGTCTTGCTTACAAGAGGCTATTGTTTCATAGTTTACCCCTTGGTGAGAGATCATTGACTGACCTTAGTGGAAATGTTTAGTGACATTTTCAGCAACGCTTCCAGGTTTTGTTTTCTATGCATAACTAATATTGTTTTATATGTATAACAAAGGTTGGGTTTTGAGTATGGAGGGAATTGTGGCGAGAGCCCCAATTCTGCCTTTGCTGTGGAGTGACAACTACCAGTGTGCTTATCTCAATTCAATTTATTTCAATTTATTGTTCTATTTATATAGCGCTTTTTACAATGGTACATTGTCTCAAAGCAGCTTTACAATATTACATTATCTTAAAAGGCCAATCCCTTTTAAAGGAAGTCACACATATGGCAGTAGTAGTGATACGACTGTATCGACAGACCAACAACTCGGCAATATGTGCAGGTCATCCTGCAGCCACAAGTTGCTTCTCATAACATGGGTTTCCAATTGGCATTTTTCAGCAGTATAATGCTCAAACACACTCTACAAAGGTTTTCACACGATTGTAAAACTTTTGATTTATTACTAAATCTGGCATTTATAAGACCAGCTGGGACACCATTAGTGTTGGGGAATTTTCTCAAAAACAATAATATATTACTGATTACTCATTATTTAAATAAAATTGTAATGGGATTACTTTACTCATTACTTTCTGGAAAATGTAATCTCATTACTTTTAAGTTACATTCTAAAATATATGTGAATTAAACTGTACTCAAATTAAACCCTCATAAAAATCTGGAAAGTACAAAAAATATAGACAGTAGGATTTATGTTTAATTTTGGTTAATTAAGGAACCAAATTTAGTAGCAGGTGCAGTATTAAACATTTATCAAATTAATTTATCTATTCTTAAAGCTCTCATAACACTATAGTCCAATAAAAAAAATTATTTTGACTTGGATATAACTTACACTTCACAGTAATGTTTTTCTCTCTGCGTTCAGCAAATTCAAAATAGTGAGAATACTTGTGGAAACAGTCAGCCTCACACTCTGCCATGGTACCTACACTGTGCTCACGCTCAGTGTTACCAAATCCTCAGTAAGGAAAGTCACTATAGGTTTACCTAAAAGTTGCTAGAAGTCACTAAATGATGTCATAGGAAGTTAGTACGTGCATAAATTACGCAGAAGACTGCTTATGCTTTTTTAAAAAATTATATTTTTAATAGAAAAACTGAAGTAGCGCAGGTAAAGTAAGTTTTTATTAAGTTAGTAATTGTAATGTGATTACAAAATATTTAACTGTAACGCTGTACATTACTGCGTTACAGAAAAAAGTAATCGGATTACTTTAACGCGTTACTTTGTACTGCGTTACCCCCAACACTGGACACCAGCTTCAGCAAACTATGTAGTGTGCAGGACCTACAGGCCCAGGTGCAACGTTTAAGAGCAAATATATAACAGGATAAAATATAGAACCTGTATACCTCCATGCTTAACCTGATCTTGTATTCAGGCTAGTGTAGTTACCCTGTTAGGTGACCTAACAGGGTAACTACAGCCTAATTTTAGTTTTAAAGTTTTCCCAAGTAAACATATCCTGTCACTGCAGTATTGTAATCACTTATATATATTCTCATTACATACACACATGTAGATTTTCATTCATTTGCAACAACTCATTGGTGAGTTACGTTTATTAATTAGTACTCATATATATTAGGGGATATTTTATTATGGGATATTTCAGTTTGATATAATGCACATACAAAGTACAATGTACTTGAGAATTAGTCTCAATCTAGTGTTCATTTGTTAAGAGACATATCATTGTTGTGGTGCTGGGGGGAGGGGGTGCAGCTGTCATATTTGAACTTTAGGTTTTTAAATATAGCTCAGAAATGCTTTTCTCCTGACACCAATAACATGCACCCTACACACGAGTACATGATGGGGGGCTTTAGTTGAGACATAAGATTTCGGCTTCCTACTGCGCTACTACCTCTCTGTCTCCATCTCTCCCCCTCTCTCACGGACATGTTTTTCTGTCTAAGGCTGGCATAGTAACTGCACCTGTGCCCAGACTGCAAGGAAGGGACATTGCTGATGGGAGAAACTTTAATGTTTTTATAAGGAGAGATGGAGGTCTGGATTAGTCTTGTGTTTTTGTGTGCATTAGTCTATCATGTGTTATCAGTAAATATTACTGACAGTAATCTGTGTCCATATTGTAACTGTTTTCATAGAACATATCATTCAGTGTGGTGTTTGAGCAGTGAGCATATGCTAGTTCATTGCCAAAATTACCCAGGTTTGAGTCCTGATGCACTTTGGCTGTGTCGGGCTTCACATTCAGGTACAAGCGGGTTGTGTCTGAGGTAGGTGAGGGAGCAGAAACAGTGGCTTTAATGATTAGTTTACATCATTTATATTATTATAATTTACAGCGATTATTTGACTTCTTAAATAAAATACCTCTGTTAATATTTATTTCTGTTTGTTTATTTAAACTATTACTATAACATATTCATTGGGTAACAGCAGTAAGTTTAACAGCAGAAATAAAACTGACTTTTACTTTTTTCCTTGGCTCATTGCCATACAGGCCAGCTTGTGAAATTGTTGTCACACGCACAGACCAACCAATAACAGTCATATAGAATTGCAAGTCCTAAAGAGTTGCCACTGAACTATTGTAAGCTTTCAGTCCTACATAAAAACTAAGCACACAATTTTTTTGTCTCTGCAGGAGGTGGGCAAAGGCAATGAGGCAAAACATTTAAGGTGAAGAAATGACAATACCAAACACAGGGTAATTGTCAATTAACAGCATATGTCAGCTATAAAATATATTTTTTAATGAATACATACAGTCATGCGGCTATAAACATTTTTTAAAATCCTATTTTTTAAAGCTACATGAATTGCAAGTGCATCAATCAAAAATAATAGTAATCACAATGATTGTAACACCAATATCCAAGACATCAGCAAAGCCAAAAAGGGAAAGCCAAAATACAAAATATCTACAGGCATAAATTGTTAGGAGTCCTACCTTGCACACCTGTACGAGTCGCCGTCATCATCGAGTGCCGTTACAGAGCAATCACTGAGGTGGTTTATATCTCGTGGTTGATTGGCGACGTGATAACGAACACCTGAAGATCGTGCTCACTGCACGACAGGCCCTCAGACGCTTCAGCGTGTTTTCCCCTTTTTGTGTTTTGTAAATTGAAGAGCCTTTTGATTTACCTTTTTGGTTATCCCTAGTTATTATTAAACATCACTCTATCTCCATTCCCGCATCCTTGGGTCCTCCCTTCTATTCCGTAACATAAATCGGCACTTCTACAACCTGAGATTCACAAAGCAGGAATTTATGGCTCAAACTTGGCATAATAAGCACAAAACCTGGACCTCTGTGCACAGTTAATGCAACAAAAAGGTAAAAGGCCCCACTGAATAACTTTTAGTTAGATACGCTTTATTTGCTTATTTTTTGCTTTTTACAGAACATGGTCTCAACAAAAGCTTTACAAATATCTATACCCAAAGCCTGAACTGAACTGAACTAAATTTGATCAGGAAGAATCCCAGAGAGGACCAAGACCTTTAGGGACCCAAAGGGCAACCTAGATGATAGGTTTAAGAATTCACTTAAATTAACTAAATAATTTAGTAAGTTAAAGTTTACATTTAATGAGCAAAGTAACTCATTGGTTAGAGGCACTGTATGCTGCTGGAAATATACCTGGGTTTGAATTCCTGAGCTGGACTAGCAATGTAAAGGGATGCAGCAGTGTTGGGTCAGTCATTTTGGTGTTGGACCACAATGCAGTGACATTATTCTACTTTATCTTGCTACAATAGCCAAACAAAGAATACAGAGAGCTAAGTGTATGTTAGCTAAGCTAACATGCCTCACCAGCATTGGATATGATTGAAGCCAGAAATGCTTAAAACTGGTACCTTGGTGGAAAAATCTCAGTGTGTCAACGATTTTATTGCCAGATATGCTTTAGGCTGAAAAAGCCCTCCAAAGTGGTCCTGCCTTGCTCTGTGTAAATATTTGACTTGAGATTAAGTATTCATCCTATGGTTCGTCTCTAACTGCTTTCAGAATGCATTACCAATGCTGTCTGAGTAAGGACTCTTGGGGAGTAGCTACTGGATGTTCTTCTATTTTTTAAGTAGTTGTTGAGGGTTCACCAGCCAGGCTTTGAGGTCTGTTGCAGAAACTTGAAGTCCACGGTGAGCCGTTTCATTCTGATCCACTGTCACAGGAAAGACATTACTGTCACTCACTTTTATTAATCGCTAGTGTGGTATGAAAGTCCCACTAGGTTATACTTTTCTCTTCCAGCTACACGTCTTCTAAACTGAGAGCCAGCCTTGCTTTCTAATGGCCTTATTTCTCTTGCTGCTGGTGCCATGCATCGGTGAGTTGATGCGAGATGCGAATCTGAAAGGAAATGATTCATGTTCGGATAATCTCAAGACATGAGTAAATGCATCTCTTGTATAAGCTTGAGAGATGAGACTGAAATGAGAATTTTTCCATTCTCTGTGTGCACTGCTCAAAAAGATTGGGGGATATTTCAAAATGAATACAAAGCGATTAAAAAGTATGATCTTTTTTTATTAAAAAAGAACGTCAGAAAAGCAAATGACAAGTCAAAGAAAGTTGTTAAATAATGAAAGACAATAATTTGAGATGCAAAAACAAGTTTTATTCAATTGGTGTAAATGTACTATATTTAAGGCCGGAAGTGCTGGAGTATCTGAACGTTACCTGATCTGGACAGTGCACATCCTGTAATTCCTCAGCCTGTGAGATGCCTCTTGCCTGAATGTGAGTCATAGGGCATCTCAAAGCTGGTTAAACATGGACAACAGTGGGAACAGCACTTGAAACATTCCAAAGCGTGATTGGAAGTTGGGCTGATGAGCATTGTCATTGGACCTATGATGAGTGGTAAGCTGTTCTCTTCTCTGATGAGTCAGGATTCTGTATGCAGCCTGACAATCATCGTTTCCTGATCTGGTGTGAACGCTGCACATGGGTTCAGAGACTCTTTTGGTGGTAGCAGAATCATAGTTTGGCCTAGCATCAGCATTGGTGTTCATACAGAGCTCCACATCATCAGAAAAGGATCACTGACTGCTGTCAGATACTGATATGAGGTCCTGCACTCTATAGTGGTACCCTATCCTGGAGCAGTTAAAAGAAAACAATCTTCTTCTAATGGTCGATAATGCAAGGCACCACCATGCGCATCTCGTCAATAACATGCTTAAGGGGGCAGGAATCGAACGCATGGACTGGCCTTGCTCAAGGGCCCCAATCTGGCAGTACAGACTTACTGACAACCCTCCAATTCATGTAAATGTATCCATTACTTAACCTAACATTGCAAGATAATTGCAATTTAAGTTTAAGTCTAAAACCTGTACAAATATACCGCAATCAAATCTACAAACAAATTTGAAACGTACAAAAATGACAGCTGCAAACTGTAGCAGTAATAGCAAATATGTACAAGTTCTTTTTATAAGCCTATACTTGATGTTGGTACTTGGTTCTGGGGAATCCCTGTAATGAAAATAATATGTTTACAGAAAATTACGAGTAACACAAATTTTATGTTATTTTTAACTGGAATGTGTTATATTACCTCGTTACCGAAAAAATAATCACATTAATGCATTTTACTCAACATTAACGCTGCCATGTTCGACTTCAAACACAGAAAACACACAGCCACCTCTGACATGCTCAGGTGCATGTGATGCACCCACACAGAGAAAAATAAAAATTATTTAAACAACCTGAGCACAGGCCATAACCACATGACAAACACAGTTTAGGCAGAATGTTGAATGGTCTGATAAAGTTCAGACCACTTGATGATGAATCTATGCAGAAATCCATGAGCTGACAAGCTTTCTGGAACTGAAAATACAAACATCCTTGGTGAAAAATGTACGCTTACAAACTTCCTAATAAATATGTGATAGTTTAGAGGCAGATGTAATATAATCAGACTCCAGAAAATTTACATAAAAGCATGTATTCTGACAATCACAGTATTGTGTATAGCAATCTGAGTTGCTAACTTGATACAAGGCTACACGTACCTACAAATTAGCCTACATTTAGAGTCAGAACACCATTGGACAACACAGGTTGCCACAATAAGAAGAATCATAAGACTGTGCCTTGAAAATGTGTTCTGAAATCATTCAAATAAAAACAGAAACGTTCTAAAAGCAAGAAGGGGGATAGCATAATGAAAATATTGAATAGCTGCACCACTCTGAAATATTTTTGTAGAATTGGTTCATGAACATTTACAGCAAATTGTATGAAAACACACAAAACATACAACCATACACACTTGAGCAAAAAGCTTAGGTAACTTTACAGGAACAGGCTAAACATGACAACAGCAAAGAGCAGCAGAGAAGTGGTGCTGTGGATGTTGGTATGCTGGTCAGTTAGACCATTCCACTTCCATGTTGGTGCAAGTTTATTTTGTTAATTTTTTTTTCTTTTTTAATGCAGATTTTATTATTGCTGGTTTATTGCAGGTTTAAGTTTTGGCTGGGTTTTAAAAATTATTGCTGTTCCAAATCTAGACCCACTAGCATTTTTTGTACATTCTCAGAAGTTATGATGTATTCATGGATCTATAAGTATTCAAAAATCACAAAAATAAGTATTTACACACTACAACTAGGGATACATTGATCCAATATTAGGATCGGATATCAGTGTTGACATTAACAAAATAAGCCTTATTAGATATCAGATAATTAGGCAGATCCATGGGTATGATTAATTCAAGAGATCATCAGAGATGTGATGTGCAGTATATCACTATAAAAGCAAGAAAAATAAAGTTCTAGAATTTATTGTTTTATTTACACAATCTATGTTGTTGGTCAAAGATGAAGGCTTACGTCACAATACTTTCCAAGGCCGCTCTGCCAGAACTGTCCGAGCATGTGAACACATATCAAGGTGTCAATGTAATGAGCTTCATGACAAATATCTGGAGCTCATACTTTACGTTTGCCTAAAATCACATTTTAGCAATGGTATCAGATCGGTACCGGTTATCAACCGATGTACAAAGTTTATGTATCGAATCAGAACTGATCAAGGTACATTTATTTACAACCCCTATTTATGAGTGGCAGGGTGGCTCATTGGGTAGCACTGTCACCTTAGAGCGAGAAAGTCTGGGTCTTTATTGTGTGAAGTTATGTCCTCCCATCCTGTCTGCATGGGTTTACTTCAGGTGCAACAGTCCAAAAACATGCATTAAATGATTACTCTGAATTGGCCCAAGTGTCTGAGTGTGCGGGTGAATGTCTCATGCCAAGCATTTAGGGGTTGGAAAGTGAAAGAATAAACTATAAAATTCAAAATGAAAAAAAGCATTTAGAAATATGTTCAATTATTAAATTGTAATTAGTAAAATGTCTGGTCTGGGTAAGACATAAGCAACTTTAGTGGAATCTTTATGCATTGCCATTAACTCAGCCTTCCAGATCACACTCTATGGCTACCTGACCAGTACCAGACTTCGGCTATGGTAAATGTGCTTACTTGAGGATAAAAGAAGCTGTTTCTTGGGGGTCCAACTAATAGCAGTGCATGTAGTACAGAATTCAACATGCAAGGTGCTTTCAACAAGGTTTACGGATGAAGAGGTCGGATATAAAAAGAAGAACCGGAAAGCGTGTGATACCATTAAAACCATGCCTAAACATATCAACTCCAAACATGCTTCTATGCGATACCCAACCAGGTTGGAAGGCACTGCCAAGACTTGAAACTGTGTATCTGTGGTGATGGGCTAACATATTCAATGACTGCACCAAACAACATCAAAAACATCTTTATTTATACTTTATTTTGAGTTTAGAGTTGCATACCCCTGCATGATGCTCATCTGTAATTGTATTCACAGAGAAAGGTCGATGTTAACAAGAGGGCCAGATTAATTACCCCGGAGCAAATGGATTGCTCACCCTAGTGCTGCACTCATCCTGCCCTCGCATCTCTTTGTCCTGACATTTCTACCCGAGCTGAACCGGCCACTTGTACCTGACATTTTCCATCCAAACCTCCCCACTCCTCATTAAGGACTTGTGTGCAAATTACCAGGTCCTACAGTCTCTAACCTTTCCTGTTCCTTCCCACAGTGCACTTCCTAATGACTGCCATCATAGAGGTGAGGGTATGACGTCCTCATTGCTAAAGGTCTTCTTATGGAATGAGTTTTGTACTCTCTCAGACAGAAAGTCTTCCCCTATTCACTATTCATACTGGTTACAAAATAAGATAAAGAAATGTATGCATTTCATACACAAGGTGTAGGATCCACATGAAAGCAAGCCAATTAACTGCTGAATAAACCATAGAAAGAAAATCACATGTGGTGTAACAGCCTTCAGAAGCTCAAAAGAGTTAGGAGCCAGCGGTGTGGGGTGCATAAAGTAGGGGTGCTAGGATACATAAAGTATTCATTAAGGTAAGCACAATAGGGTATAGGCTGTGCTATTTTGTTTATGTAATATACTTAAACCTCTACAGAGCTATTTAATCAGCTCATTTAAGCTACAGTAAATCATGGTTTGACTTTTGTTTTTTTGTCCTGCAAAGCAAGCCACCAAAATTCTAGCATACAGTTAATCACAAGAAAGGGAACAATTAGCATAAGTGTAAGCTCTGTTTGTTCCTGAAACACTTTATTGTGCTTAAAAGGCACAAAGTTATTACAAACCTTAAATAAACCCATAATATACAAAAGTATCATTGTAGCTAAACCAGTGTATAGATATACATATATATGCACACCACGCACACACACACACACACACACACCTTCTCCCCATTCACACCCGGAACCTTATACCATTAACGAGTCACATGATACCAGGGAGGGTAAATGGTTAATGGCTGTTTTCACTTATGGGTGTACTCACTTTAATTACCAGAGGTTTATGCATTCATTTCTGTGTGTTGAGTTATTTTAAGGGCACAGCAAATTAATGCTGTTATATAAACTGTAGACGAATTATTTTACATTGTATCAAAATGTCATATGTTCAGTGTTGTACCACGAAATTATACAATAAAATAGTTACATAAATGTCAGGGGTGTACTCACTTTTGTGAGATATTCTATGTAGATGTGCTTTGGGTAAAATTGATTTATTTAAATTATCTACTAAATTATCTACTATCTACCAAATATATATATAAATTATCTACTATCTACCAAAGAGCATGGGGCCCTGCTGAGACTGGGTCCTGTCAAAGAGTCGTGGGAACTTTTTCATTTTTACCATATTGCTCAACAGGGGTTTTTTTGGCCTCTGTAAAGCTGCTTTGAGATAATGTCTATTTTAAAAAGCGCTGAATAAATAAAGTTTGAATTTTATTGAATTTGTATGTGATTAATGATCACTCCTGGTATAAATCACAGATGATTAGTAAATTAAAAGGGGATTTTTTACATTCAAATGTACATTATTGACTGTCCTAATACAGAGCAAGTTGCTTTGAACCAGAGGAACTGTTGAGAAAAAGAAAATGTTTTTTATTAATGGTAAAAAGAGAAGGACTATGACCTTTCGAAGCCCATTCACACAGGGGAAATAACTCTGAATCTGACTGAATCATGTAGGTTATACAAGTTTTATTCCATTTATTATTGAATATTGTTATAAGTTCATGTTTGTATAGTGTTCATGTCCAGGATGGAGCATTTGAGACAGGGACCTCAGCCTCAATGTCAGTCTGCCACTGGTCATGCATTATCGGTAATTATTTGTCAAATAATAACCCTGATACATTTAAACCACATTTAATAAGATTAAACTCGGCAACATATCAATACTATGTTACAACATACTAACATACAACAAACAACATACTATGTTAGAAATATTAATATAAACTCTTATAATTACTTTAATAATATTCTAAGAATTCCAAGAGCATTGCCTCAAAGCAGCTTTACAAAGAACTGGGCCTCCCTAAAACATGATGCACAATAAACCTTGGGTTGGTCAAAACCTCCTCGCGCAGCCTATTAATCCAGATTTACAGGTTAATTATAATGATAAAATAGAAAACAAAAGTAAAGAGAATAATAAATAAAATACATTTTTATAAGATATACACTGTAATAAATTCATGATAATAAATGCAAAAATTAATTCAGTCTTTTAACACTGGACATTGTAGCCATAAAAATCCAGTCAACAATGTGGAAGGCGGAAGTTAGATTTTTAGAGGGGAAGTTCATTAATCATGTGTCTGTGTGAGTTATCTTAACTGTGGTGTGTTCACTGTTAAGAGATTTGGTGGATTTTATTTGGACCCAGGTATGCGAGATAAGCGTATCCCACGACGTATAATAATAATGGGGAAATAACATAAAACAACTGAAAGGGGGTTAAGAGCAGAGCATCAGGCTCTTAACACAACAAAACCGAAAGAATAATGTGGCACGCCTAAGGAGCAACGCGCGAACTTGTCGCGAGAGGGCGCCAAAGCACCAGTCGGGGCGAGGTGCAAAAGCACGGTTCTGGGATGTCAGTCATGGCAAGGCACGGAGAAGGGGAAGGTAGTATCCCTAACATTCACTTGCTCATTAGCTCATATTTGGTCTAGAAACTGTTCTGGATATTATTTCTATAAATCTATTTAAAAAAAAGTCTTGTACCTGTCATATTGTGGGTAGTAATCCTTTGTTTGCCCCCCCCACACTTCCTGTATATTCTCTCTGACCTATAACAATATAAATTATATTCTATCATATTCACATATTAAGTATCTGGGTTATCTTCTGTGTTGTTTGTAATAATGTAGAGATGCATTTATGGCTTCCATTAAACAAAAGTATCAGGCCAATCAAGCCATCCTCTTAAATGTTACAGCTTTAAGATAACACAACACATGTTGTAACTGTTAGGGTTCGCACTGCGAGCCCTTTTTACTTTGTTCGCCGCGGTTAGTTATTTTACCCCGATCCCTTAGTGT
>JAUZST010067633.1:0-22245 GCA_034779995.1 Parotocinclus haroldoi | reverse complement strand
GCGGACTATCAGCGCCCAGGCTGTTTGCGGACCCCTGGACAGCGATGGAGTGGGCCCCTGGGCCCCACCACGGGACTGTGGACTCCGGGCTATGCAACTTACCTAGTATCTACACTACTGGACTATACTGCACTTCAGCATATCACCAAGTGTTACACAGTGATTGTAAAATAATTGTACAGTAATGTCATTTCATAGTCAAAAAACTGTAACCAATCATATTTTTGCATCTTCGGCAGGACCACCACCTTCTCGAAAGCGAAAACTCAGAGTCACAAACAGTCCAAGGGTCGGAATACCAGTAAGCACGGCAAAAACAGAGTCAAAAGGGCTAGGCAAAAAGACGGAAACAGTAGACGAAAAACGGGTTGACAATGCTAAGTACGGTGATAACAATGCTTAGAAATAAACACCTAGGGCTCAGGGGAAAAACCAAGAGACTTAGCTAAGGTGGTGAGAGAATGAGGTGAATATATATGGTGGCTAATGAGGGGAACGAATGAGATCCAGGTGTGTGGAGTTAATAAGATGGTGACGGTGAGCGTACGTGCGAGTGAGCGTGGGTATGGTCCGCCGAGCAGAGCGTGGGTGTGACAGATTCAAAACATTGGGCCCAGATACAAAAACATGTAAAAACACACAGTTTCTTACATTTACTTACTTACATTTACTTTTTATTTTTATTGAATTGCAGTCAGTAAGAACCTTAGATATTTCATTTTTTGTCTGGTCAACTTAATTACATTTGTTAATAAACATCTATTCCTGCATTTCATGCTCGCAACACATTGCAAAAAAAGTAAAGCATTTACCACGTCTAATGTTGCCATTCCTTTTCAGCACACTTAAAAGGCATTATGGCACAGCAGATACCAGTTTTACTGTTTTAGATGTAGTGTTTAGGTGTTATTTGTCCCATTCCTCCTGCAAAACATCTTAACATGTGTAATAGTACAGGGTCGTCATTGTCACATTTTTCATTTCAAAATTCTTCAAATATTCTCTATTGAAGGCAGGTCAGGACTGCAGGCAGACCAGCCAAGTAGCCATAACCTCTTCTTCACCATCATGCCTTTATAATGCGTGCAGCCTGTGGTTTTGCATTGTCGTGCTGAAAAATGCATGGACGTCTCTGGAAAATATGACATCTTGGGACATCATATGTGTTTCTAAAATAATGTACTTTTCTTTACTAATGCTGCCATCACATATGTGTAAATGATCGTTTCAAAGAGCACTGACACAGCCTGATAACAGTCTGTAAGGTCCTTTTCACCGAAGCATGCAGCGTCCATTTAATTTAACTCCTTCAAGGCAAAACAAGCTAAAACAGAAAAGGTTAGGCTTGAAATATGGAAATCCCCTTCTAGTCATTCTTTAAGCAACATTTTGTTTAACCATTTGTTGACCACTTGAGATACTCTGCCCACCAAAGACTTTTGAGGACACAGCTGTACCAAATCATGCTTCTAATGTTCACCTGTTTAAATCCACATCATACATTTCATTACTAGCCATAGATTGCTGTGTGCCAACTTGTTTTGGAATGTGTTGCATGAAGGGATTCATATGGTTAGCACCATTACTTTAATAAACAGTGCCACTCATGCTGAATGATTGGTAATAATGAGCCCAAATTGTGCCAAGGAAATAATCACCATGTTATTACACCACCCCACCAGCCTGGACTACTGACACAAGGGCTGTTAGGTCCATGGATTCATGCTGTTGATGGACAATTTTGACCTTACCATCTGTCTTCAGTAGAAATTAAGATTCATAAGACTGGGCTACATTTTTCCAGCCTTTGGCTGTGCGGTTCTGGTTAGCCTGTTCATGTTGCAGCCTCATCAGAGAAGCACAATATGATCTTCTGCTATTATATAACATCCACCTCAAGGTCCAGGATATGCATTTTGAAATGATTTTCTGGTTAACACATTTTATAGAGTTTGAGTTATCATAGCAAATCTGTCACCTTGAACTAGCTAAGCATGCTACATTGACCTCTCTTGTATATCAATAAGTTGCTTTTGTCCACAAAACCAATACTCACTGAATGTTCCTTCGTTATTGCACTGTTCTGAGTCAACACTTATGGATCATGAAAATCTCAGAATATAAGCATTAAGTAAAATTACTCAAACCACCCTGTCTGGCACCAACAATCATGTCACTGTCAAAATCACTGTCAACTCCTCATATACATTTAAGATATAAGGCTTTTTTTATTCCTCTTGCTTTATACTCTGATGCACCTCAATTACATAATTAAGGGTTTATTCATCCAGCATACCAACCCTCAGACACGAGCCAGTCAATGCCCAAGTGTGACACCCAACCTGGCAGGACAACACTGCTATGAACCTTAGAAAACTGGATGGTGGGGTAGTGAATTGCACCCTAGAGCCTGTTTAGGCTGAAATACTGCATTTAATGAAAAGTGATGTAACCAAGCACTAACAAGCACAGATTTTTTTATTTTGTCAACTTTCACATTTAACCCACTTCATTCCCCGAATAAAATACATAATTTTACTCTGACTGTTAGGATTGTTCTCCTAACTTACAAGTTAGATCATTCGCTGACTCAGCATTTTACTGCACAATTGTAATCGTCCTCTCAAGGCTGTGGATAAATTTAGATCTCCATTTTGTACAGGTCAGGTGCTAGCGATGACGTAGTAATATTCTGATGAGTAGTAGACCTATACCACTTGAAAAAAAATGATTTCATAATGTAAGCAGAAATAGAAGGGTGGTGCAGTTTTAGAACTACTGCATCTCCGAGATCCCCAATTGATACCGTCCCTGGGCTCCGCCTGTGGGGAGTGTGCATGTTTTCCTCATGTCTGCGTGGTTTTTCCCCAGGTACTCCAGTTTCCTCCCACATTTCAAAGACATGCATGTTAGGTTAATTTGTGAATCCAAAGTGCCCTTAGTGTATGAGGGTATGTATGAGTGTGTGAGTGTATGTGCCCTATGATGGATTGGTGCCCTGTCTAGAATTGCTTCTGCCTTGGCCCAGGTAGGGAGCGGCTCTCCTGTGACCCTGACTAGGATAAGCAGAAATAAAATGAATGCATATATGAAAGCAGAAATATACTGTGCCACTGGCAGTAAATGATGGTGTTGATGAAGATGAACACCCATGAAAATCAAATTAATGTTGGAGTAAAAGATTATTTGGGTGTGGCATGGGGTTGCAGCAGTTCATGTTGTCACCCTACAGCTCCAGCAGCCCAAATCCAATCCCAGCTTCAGACATCCTGTTAGGTTGTTTCATGTTTCTAAATTGCCCCCCTAAATGCACCCTGTTGTTCATGTCTTGTACCCTATGACCCCTGACCGTGATAAAGCAGATAAGGAAATGAGTAGATGAATGCAACGATAGGGAAAGATTGGATTTTAGCCCTATCCAAATCCCTAGCCATCCATAGGAAACACAGAGAGGTACGTTTATATTAATAAATTAAAGCTGCTTCATTAATGTTACATTATCTCACAAAAGTGAGTATACCCCTCACATTTTTGTAACCATTTTATAAGGTCTTTTCATGGGACAATACTGAAAACATGACACTTTTTTAAACCCTATGGAGCATCTGTGGTGGAACGCAAGGCATTAACATCCACCAGCTCCAGAGGATTCCAGTGGCAATCTGTGAAGCTCTAGTGAACTCCATACCCAAGAGAGTAAATGCAGTGCTGGAAAAACATAAAATGTTTAATACTTTAAGCTACGCTACTATATCAGTGAAACAGTGTGCAGCAGGAATACCAGCTCCTTTTTATAACTTTCTTTTGAAGAAATGTATACCACCCTAAGATAAAAAGCCATGAGACTTTTCCTAGGTTGAAAAGTTATGTTGTTTTATAGATCACTTGAAGGGTGGGCATCTGGGCATGGTATTCATCTGAACTCCTCCCCAACCACACACAGTTAAAAGCTATGGGAGAATGAGCGACAATTTGGTCCATCTTTACCTTCTCTCTGCACACTCACTTTCATAGTGCAATGCAGGGATGGAGTGGGTAAAGAGAAAACATTCCAGTTTAGATTTAGGTTTAGAGACATTTGAATCATTTGTAGAAACACTTTAGCAGTGTCAAAAGCAAAATCTCTACCACTTCCCCCTCCTGGGTGAAGAAGCCTCAGCTTTAGCAAGTTTGCAGCAGTCATACTTGGATGGGCGTCAAGATTCTCACACGTTAAAAGACAAAAATAGCAAACAAATTTGGTGCAGTGTTGCAGTGAGAAACCTCGACGACTTGCAAAAGCAGATACAGTACACCTAATTACTTTTACATGGTCTGATTCATGTGTTTATAAGTGACTCTGGTGCTGCTGGACATATCATTGAATCTTCCACTCAACAGTGATATTTCATATAACAGAAACAGAGTAAAAGAGATTTTGTGAAATGTTTATAATTTTACTGTATAAGAGCATGTGCCTAAATATAACAGTCGTGCATCCTTTGGAAGTAATCAAACTAACACTGACTATTTCCATCTTACCTGAGAGTACTACCTCCACCAAGTCTCCCTCCATGATGTCAGATGCACATTTCACCATCTGCAAGATGTTGTCAGAGGTTGGGTCATGACGAAAAAGCAGGATCTTGTCGTAAATCCCATAAAACCCACACTCCGGAAACTGAAATGTAAAAATAATGCATACTTAATAAGGTGTATTGTCATAGTGTTTACATTTTTCTCTTGTTCCATATCAACTATCCATCCATTATCTTCGCTTGTCCAGGGTTCGGGTGGCGGGGACAGCAACCTAAGCAGAGAGACCCAGACCTCCCTCTCTTCAGCCACCTACACCAACTCTACTGGGGGAATTCCCAGGCATTCCCAGATGCCAATGTAATCCCTTCCTGGGTCTTCCTCAGGGTCCCCAGTTGGCTTAAAACCCCTCCCTGGGGAAGAACTCAGGAGGCATCCTTACCAGATGCCCGAACGACCTCAGCTGACTCCTCTCAGTATGGAGGAGTATCGGCTCTACTCTGAGTCTCTCTATTGTTACTTACTCTATTTTTGCGAGGGTATCTTATCCCCTCACTGGATGTGCCCAATTCTCCTTGTTGACAGTTCCTGCCGCATGCTGACTCTCTACTGAGGAATTAGGGCAGTAGGTCAAGAAATTACTCCATACAACTCCTGATCTTTTCACTGGCATAAGGCAGATTTCTACAGAGTTAACAAAATTCCACTGTATATTTCTGACCAAACCTCAAAATCACCGGGCAACGGTTGCAGCTGAACACCCTTGAAAACAGGCTGATTCCTATCACTGGTCAATCGATCTGTGCATTATACTGGCCTAAACTCTAGATTGAATGAATTTTTCTGCAAGCTATAATGACACCTTACATTTGTGAGGATGTCAAAACAATATTGGCAATTAATATTGTACAGAAGTTTGATATCTGTGCTATATTATATTTGGAAAATGGGACTAGGACATAAAATACAGCAAAGCTGGTTCCTAACATGAACTAACATATGTAATGTGTATGCTATACGTTAGGGTAGATAGACAGGCCTTCACACTTCTATTCCTATTATTCAGCTCAGTGACACACTTTTTCAACAATTTGCTCTGATTTAACAGTTTTCTGATCACATACACTGGTTCACAATCACAGGCATTTAAACTGCTCATTTTTGCCATTGCTGGTCGTGTCAGTAAACTGTTCTTTTACCTATTCTCTGGATTCACTTTTAATTTCTGCCTTGTAGGACTTTTTCCCATATGAACATTTGCCTTAAACACAGCTGGCTTCACTGCTACAAAAAGGAACTACACACACATTAAACCCAACATTTCAATACAAGCATTCCATACAGTTAATTTCTATAAGTCCCACTCTTACACTCTGTGTATCTCACATCTGTTTCTTCTCTAAGTTGTTAATTGACAATGGAGTGAATTAATTCTTGTAACACATAGTTATACAAATTGGTGTTCTGACTCATCTGACAAATGGTATTTCCTATATAGAATGTGAAAATAGTCTGAATTATTTTTAAATAAAAATAATGTTTAAGTGCTAAGTGAACTATACTTACTTTTATCACAATGTTGTAAATATGTCTCTTTATTTGTATAGTAAGGATTTCAAACTAAGATGCAATACTCTCAGTAGCAGAATTATAAAAGTTCAACAAATACCTTGAAGAAAATAGAATAATCTGATTAGCATGAACTATCCATGTTAACTTAAAAGCACACCTAAGTACTTAAAAGACTTGACTTTGGATCCAGGATCATCTCTTTATACATCTTAGAAACAGAAGTATTATCAGAGACTTAATAATATTGTTATTATCTGTATTGGTTTTTGGTTTTCTGTATTTGGTATACAGAGTCAACAGAAATGGTGAGCTTTCACACCTCTATGAAATTCCTGTGCTAACAGTTATTAAATCTCACACAGTTGTGTGAACTCTTACTTTTGAACCACCACAAACCTGATCACATACATGGCTTCAGACCTTCTTTATTTCTGTTTTCTTCCACTTCCTAAACAGCTTTATGGACAACAGTCTCACAATCAATTCAATGTCAAAGAAGAGAGCAACATATTGACTGACCCATGTGGGCTGCTGGCGAAACGAGCTACGAACCTCAATCTCTATTGATCGCTGCTGAGCTGAGTTACAGCAGCGCTGCATGGAGCGTCTATTCAAAGCTCCACCATTCACATAGGACACACATATTATATCCATTATTGTGATTATTTACATACTGAAAAGCAAGAAAACTTGTATTATCACAATAATTGCTATGCAGGGATATTATGCACAATGTGTCAATAAATATTTAGACATTTAGACATTAGAAATACTTAAGTTATATTAGATCATCCTTGCAGATGTTTTTGAGCTTAGTTCAGTTAAAGTTTATCTAAAATATATTATTCAGTATATGAAATGAAACGAATTGGAAAGGTATGTATCCAACATCGAGGCCTGCCTTCTGGTCCTGAAATAAGAAGTCAAGTGATAAAAATGGGGGTGCCACCCCTTACGTAGAAACAGTACCTAACAGGAAGGAACTCCAACAGCTACCCTACCAGTAACATCACTGTATCAACTGGAGAGTTATGGTGTTAACTCACTAAGTAAATGTTTTAGAGGTCTTGGCACATTGTTGAAACCAGAATTGCACAACCACTGACCAGCGAGCTCAGCACTGAACGTTGGCTTTCAGACTTTTTCTACAGAACCCCCATTTGTAGACACCAATACTGTGGTTTTGATTTCTTCCATTAAGTTGTCATTTGCTTGTATAAGGATAATTGCATGTATAACAGATAGTCAGCCTGAGATCAGCCTCACAGTTTATCTATAGTATGCACAGGTCCAATCGATGTGCTAGAGACTGTTTTCTGAAAACAGTAATTCCAAAAAACGTCTGCCTTGTTGGAATGTTAATTTGCATTAACATCTCAGGTACAGACTAGAGGGTGACATGGAGTGGACATGGAGTGGATTTTCATTCCTGTCCCATCTCACTCCGACAGAATATAATCTTGTCCCATCCCACTCCCACAGAAAACAATCTTGTCCCATCTCAATCCCAGGTCGGAAAAAAAAAAAAAAAATTCCTGTCCTGACTCCCACTCCCATCCCGCTCCTATTCCAAATGACTCCTGCTCCTGTACCGCTCGCATTTTTCATACTTATTTTAGTTTTTAGGGAATACAATTACATTTAATCTTATCTTAATTCTTTTTTTAGATTAGTTCAAATAATTTGGATTTAGTTTATTTCAAAGGATATGGCAACACTTCATTTGTGGTTGTATAGGGAGCATTTTATGCCTTAATCAAAAACAAAAAAAACATAAATAATACACGGCCTGTGGTTCCTATAGTTTTTCCTATCGAGGACCAGCTGCTTAGTCCCTGTTAAATAAACCCAAACATAACATAAAGTTGCATTTTACTCATTTACTGAGCAATTATTTCCTTAAAACATTAGGCATTAATTTGCCTATAGAAAAAAATGCACAAAAAAGAGAACTGTTGTCAGCTAACAAATGTGCATAAAGGCATTACCTTCACAATTCACATACCCTAACTCACTGGTGTAGTTGACTAAAACTAAACATGTCTTACAAGTAGCATACATCGTGTTAACACCGTCACGCTCGACTCTCATCAAGTTTATTTGCGATTTTTTGCCAGTTCTTTGAGCTTTATAGAGAAGTTGTTACTTCTGACTTGCAAATCAATTCTTACGATATAAGTTTCTGAGCTTGTGTTTACTCAATTCCGGTGGGAAGCTGTGGCCGGAAGCACCGCTGATTTCTGGGCCGTGTAGTTATTTAGAATTGCGTTACTGTAGGTTAGGACCAAATGGCGGTGCCTATTCTATGGTTGTCTTTTGTCGTATTTATTGGTTCCCGCTCCCGTCTGCTCCCATTTTTTTATCCTGTACCGTCCCAATCATGTAAGTCCCATCCTGCAGGAATCCCGTGGGAATCACGTGACCCGTGAGATTCCTGAAAGCTTCTAGTACAGACGAGTAAAAATCAACCCACGAAAAGAGTTTTCAATGAGGGAATGAATTTGAACCTGTTTTCTTCATATTCATGTTTTACCACCTCGCTATCTGATTTGTTAACAGATAATATCATTGGTGTGTCAGTTACATTGCTCTGTAAACACATTATGCACCTCCCATATTCACTTTCCCCAACTACTCAAGTTGTTTTTCATGCAGCATTTTATATTAAAGGTTTGATGTGTAACAGCATTCATTGTTTTCTACTTAATTTCTCAACATTTTCCCGCCTTGCTGCACCCCCTTCATTAGCCTCACTCTCCAGTTTGAGAACCACTGGCACAGAGGTACAGTGCTAGCCAACATATTATGTCTAAACAAACTACATTTCCCAGAATTATCTTAAGCTCTCCAAGCTGGACTGGTTCCAGCTGTCTATTAAGGTTTTTTATTGATTTGGTGATGTGGCATTTGCACTTCTAAAGCTGTGGACAGTAATGGTAAGTGTTCATCCCTCTGTGTGTTTAAGAAAAGGAATGTTGTAAGAAAAAGAGAAGAAAGACAGCAGGATCGATTATTGGAAAGATATGAGAGAAGCAAACTAAGGATAAAGGGCTTATTACTTGGATGAGAACAAGCAAGTATGAAAATGAAATTATTCCCCAAGGACCAAACCGAAAATAAGATAGCAAGTTGGAAAGAAGCATTCACATAAATGTTAGCCCCAAACATAAAAGGAAGGATCAAAAAGATAAATTGATCAAATGTTATTTCACTACAAAGCATAAGCATAAGTCTCAGAGAATAAATGAATGTCTAATTTTAAGAAAAGTCTACCTAAATTCTAAACCTTGATGAGGTGGAAATCAGGCATAGTTGTCAATAATCTGGTGAGACATGGCACCCATACTTAACAGCACAGTATAAATAATAAACTGCAGTTAACAACAAACTGTAAAATTGTACAGTACTACAACTGCAGTAGGTGCTTACAGTCTAGGGTGTATTTAAAATTGATTTATTTTAATTATTATTTGTACAACATCAATGAGGTATAATTTTAACTCGGGAGAGTGTTTAGAAATTATCAAGACAGTACTGAATGTACTAAGGTTAGAAGCCATCTCTGAGATCAATGCATGTACAGATCCTGTTTGATATTGATTTTATATTGTGTTTTTTGTGATCACACAGGTAGATATAATCTATTAGTTTACTTATAAGTGGGATCTTTATATTTTTTATTTCCTCGTTATAATGAGTTTGATACAACAAAGACACAAAGAAGCAAGTGTGGTTCTGAGGTCGCCATGACAGCAGCCTCACTGTAATAGTATGGGTTGTCATGGCAGCAGGAGCCCAAGGCTCTTTCCTGAATGAGCATTATTCATTTATTGGAGACAAATGGATGAGCATGTACCAAGTCATCAAAGCCAATGAAGCACCTACCATTCCTCGCCATTAACCCCTTTGGGAGTCTCCTGGCTTCAAGCTCAGAAATCTGCAACTACAACTTTATATTAGAATCTCTTAAGGTGTTTTACTGAGTCCCCTTTCACGCCGCTCTTTCAGGGCTGTTATTTTCCTCCCACCTTCTCCCTTTTATTTTGTTCTGGTGTTTTTACGGATGACAGACTAGGCTGCATGTGAGGAACATCAATTTGGATGTTGTCTTCCCTTTAAACAACAGGTCGTTGAAGCTGGCTTTCAAGGCCGAACAAGCGCTTGTGAACAAGGCTGAAAGAGGCAGGTGTGCCACTGCTGAGTATAGCCAGAGAGTGTGAGAGATAGATGGATGTACAGATAGAAAGAGAGCAAGAGCACTCTAAAAGCCCCTGTGAAGAGAGGTGTGAATCATCCATTCTGTTTTTTTCTACTGCTAACCCTCTCTCACTCACCCCGCATTATTTTTACCATACATGGTTCTCTCTGCTTAATGACAATCCCTCTCTCCATCACTCACTTTACCTATCAAGCCATCAATCAAACCATCTAAGTTTAGCCAGTCTGTTTAAAGATACTCATAATGTTAGTGAAACATTTCCCATTTACATAACAACCCAACCTTTTAAGCAAATAAATACATGCAAAATCAGTAATTGAGGAATTGTGGGCATTCATCTGCAACTCCTGGATACATTCTATTTTTACCTTTCTAAGTAAGGAAGAGATAGAAAGTATAACAAAACTGAAACTGTATTGCCTTCCATGCACAGAAGATACCAAGAGATGTTTCTGTGTTATTTTTCCCATTCTTCGTGCAAACATGTCTTAAGATGGTCAACAGTATGTGTTTCGTCATTGTCACAATTTTGATTTCAAAATTATCCACACATTTTCTATTGGTTACAGAACAGGACTGCAGGCAGACCAGTCCAGTACCCATAACTTGTATGTTTGCCGCCATGACTTTGTAATGTATGCAGTGTGTGGTTTTACATTGTCTACAATATAAAGAATGAGGCTATACACAGGAATGAGGATACACACACACACACACATACACACACACGTGTGTTAATGATGTATTTCAATTATACTCTATTTAAATTTAATATTCTGAATATAGATCATAAATCATACATCATATAAATCATTATTGTTGTAATGTCCGTACAAATTATTCTGTAATATTAATTCAAAAACATTGCAGTGTCGAATTGAATCATGTAAAGTGATAAAAAGTACATATACTGTATGTATTATATTACTGTACTGTATTATATACTATATAAGTAAAACAAATAGGTATTGTTAAAAATTCCTACCCTGTGTTTGAACAGATTGGTTATACACCTACCAGCCACTTTATTAGGTACACCTGTTCACCTGCTCCTTAATTTTAACAGAAATTTCTAATCAGCCAATGAAATGGCAGAAACTCAAAACATACATATGTAGACATGGTCTAAGCGACCTGCTGAAGTTCAAACCGAGCATCAGAATGGGCAGAAAGGAGGTTTAAGAGACTTTGAATGTGCTCAATATTTTCTTTTAGACAGACTCACACACCAGTCATCAACCAGTCACAGCCATCCCTAGCAATGCTGAGTCTGCAGGCTAGCAGGTGATAGCTGTGCTGTGTAACCACTGGTCAATACTGTTGGAGCATTGTGCTTTTGTTTTTCTCCCTCCCTCTGTGCCCACAAAACCAAGAAAGCCTAAACGTTTTGCCAATGGCAGGCATGGGGCCACATTTAAGGCTGAGAAGAAAAGGCAAACGGACACACACTGAGTTCTACAAATACACAAGTCATTTGATGTTTGGAAACTACAGCTAAAGTCTACAATTAAAAACTGTTGTGTTTGTTAATTCATTATTTATCATGATTTACATTTACTAATTGTAAAAAATCCAACCATTCCAACTGACAGAATCCTAGGTCATCTCCTCTTCAGTCTCTTTGATCACTATACAGGTTCTCTATGGGCTTTAGATGACATTTAAATGTATCTTTATCCTGAGAGACAATTGATACAATCTTACCATCCAAGCAATTGTGGATTGAGGATCGAGGACCCAACAGTTGGAGCTTGATAGAGGTGGGTAGTAACACTTTTACCTATTGGTCCCTAGTCCACCTTAATTGGTAAGCTACCACATGCTCCATATACGGGGATTATCACACAGTGATCCTCCATTCTCTTACTTATGAATGTCAACATACTTCTCTCTTATTTGAACTGTGTGCCCTTTTCCATCTTGAAGAATGATTAAAAGATTCTGACCTCTATGTTAACTCACATATATTTTCCGTAGTGACACAAGAAGTTATGGTTTACTGATTGAAAATTCCCAGACACTATGATCAACTTAAAAAAAAAGTTAAATATAAAAGGAAAATTCTTCAATAACAAACTGAAGAATTTCAAGGGATGCCAGTAATACTAGATTTAAAGAAATTTGGTTTGTTGTTAAAATAATTATATATTGATTATATTTTCTTTTTTTACTTAAGTTAAATAATATAGCTGTCAATCCTTCCAAGTTCACACACTACATTTTGCGAAACTATAGCCAATTATTATATCCTATCAATATCCCCTGCAATTAAACTGGTAGCCCTATGAAGTATTAAACCTAAAAGCTGACCACTTTTACCAACATTTTCTTTTTTCTTCTTTACTGTTGAACGCATTTTGTAAATGTTGTACATTTTCATTTTGATATTACACTGTACAACAAATGCATTACTATTTTCAAATGGTATAAAGATTTTCTATAGTCACTCTGGATACTTTTGTGAAAATAACTAAAAAGACCAACTAGTCTACGTAATTAAACACCAAATGATCATGACTATTGAGTAGAACAGGTTTTAAGGTGCCGATCTCAAGCTCCACAGGAAGACATACCTCACATACATTAACATGTCGTTAATACTGATGGAGACAACTCATGGAAGAGTGTACTCGTATTTAAGGCAAGACTACACACTGTATCTAATTAAAGCACTCTTTTAGGCCTGCTAAGATTCTCATTGTCACCTTAATAGCGGTATGTTCACACTTTATTAGTGAGTGTTTTGCAGTTCCTACTCGGCACCAGCATGCCCATGAACTAACCCCTGGCACAGTGCACTCACACTGAAGCGCCACACAGGTTCTACTGGGTTTTGAGGTGCTATGGCAGATCATTAAAATTACACGACAGGCTTAGCAGGTGGTATGCCTCTAAATTGACAGTAATTCTGATATTTTACTGGTGATGAGCTTTATTGAACTCTTCAGCACAGTATGTGGTGCAACAATTGTTAAACAAAATGAGCGCCAGATTTAGGCTCGCACACAGAGGTGCTAAGACATGGAGGAAGTTGTCAAACTTCATTTCAGTGCAACTAATCTTAGAGCATCATGCCCAAAGCAGACAAACATTATCGGCACCATTATACTTAATTATGTTGAATTCACACTGACACTTCATTTGACATGCACGTTTGATTGATGGACAAGCGTTGTCACTTCAGAACATCCAATTACTCTCACATACTGATGCATTTTCTTGTTTGTTTCATGAAATTGGTTGATCTTTTTTTTTAAACAGGCCTTTTGTGAGATGAAAGCTCCGCAAAGAAATTTTGCAGATCAGTTTCAGGGTTTGTGAAGTCGCAGCACGTTTCCTGCGAAGAGATAATTGTGTTTTGCAGGCCCTGCCTAAACAACCATGGAAATGAGGTAACCTCTCAGCAAAGCGCATTAACACTGAGAGAAGCCAACACATATTTTCTGCCTATTTTAGCTAGTGCAATATGCAATGTTTACTTTATTACCAAAAGCAATTATAACATTCATTTCGCTGCCTCTCTTACTTCAGCACTACTGAACGTGAGAAAGGAAATAATGCAACCAAGTCTCCTTGATGAGTAATAGTCCTCTTGAATATTCTATTAGAAAAAGACCATGTATTCTGTGTTCAGCCATATCGTGAGCTCAGAGAACAAAGAGAGATGGAGATCTCACACATCACTGGGAACTTCAGAGAGATCAGGGCGAAAGGGGGCTATGACCCTCGTGGTCTGATGAGCCAGACGCACGCCTGTGCACATGTAAATAAGAATACGATGCAAACATACACTCATTATCATATCTCTTGATGCTAATCTAGGCAGCACTTCGAATCCTCTCCAACACAGATGGTCCACAATGGCCTCTGCACAGTCCTTGTTTCCTGTCTGTATGTCTCTGCATGCCTGTGCGAGTGTATGTATGTGAGTACGTGGCCCTGGCACACATGGCTCTTGTCACCATAATGGCACTCAGATGAGCACTACACAGGCAATCATAATCAGTTGCCAAGCAACTAGAGGGACCACTCTCTAACTCGTGCAAAAAGACCAATATTGTTAAGATGACCATATAAGCTAATATCACCAATTTACAGCTAACATCTCCAGTGATGTGAATATATAATTTGCTCTAATACCTACATTTTTCTAAGATGAGGACAACGTGTCACATAAAACGTGTCCTATTCAGGCTTAGCACAATGCTTAATGGTGAATAAGAGTCTCTTTTATTAAAATGAATGAAATAAGTCTGTCAGCATAGAAATACTGTCATTGAAGCTTGGGATTTGCACTAATATAACATTGTAAACTCTGGGATGGTTGCACAACATACCAGTGTTTAAAAATGTTGAGTTACTAAATTATGGAAATGGTGTACAGTTTACCAGAGCTAGAATGTAACCTGCTGCTGAAGTTGCTGTAGGTCTATTCCAGGGGAGCAATACAGATACTTTAGTGTTTATCATAGCCAGGCATTAGTTTTAACATCCAAATAAAAATGTGAGAGAAGAGCCACTGTGGCCCACACATCTATTTATATATGATGTGGCTTTTAAATGTGGTTACATTGTGCCAGTGTTGGTACCACAAAATGCATAAGAATAACAATGGAACCTTACTGATATGTTGTTTATTGATATAGTCATATATGTCATATATTGTCTTGATATTCCCAGTAAAGACCCTTAGCCTTCATGGCATTCTTTAATAATTATGTTTCACAGTAACACAAAAGCTCATTGGTGTAAAATATTATGGCCAAAACTTAATATTTAATACACAGATAGGTAGATATTGTGTAATGCCTCCACAAACAGTAGAACAACAAATCTATTCAGTGACATATACTGATGGTTACATTCAGAATTCATTAACCACATGGATAAAAAATTAGTAGGGTCTTGTCTGTATTTATAATGTTACATAATAAAGGGAACAATCTGATCATATGAATGTTTTTAATAGTTCATTTAATGTTTTTTGAGTCGTTGGGTTCTTTTTTAACACTGCAATAGGATTATTGTTACAATAGGAAAATTGTAAATAGTGAAACCACCAATGAGAGTGCTTGTTCAAAATTTTAATGTTAAGAACATTTGATCTCCAGAGAAGGATTTACATTACAGCAAGATAAAACCCAAAGAAGAAAGGAGTGCCTACTGTCTGACTATCTTCCACAGTTATCTGACCTAAACCCTGTTGAGGATTTATGAAGGCACTTGAAGACAGAGCAAGCCAAACATTCAGTCACATCACAAGAATCACTTTGGAATACTGGGAAATCATGCTGGGATAATATGGATCATTAGCTTCTGCACAGATGGGAGTCCTTGGCAGCTTGTATGTATGCTGCCATTACAGCAATGGTAAAATATCACATTTTGAATAAATTCTGTATGTATCAAAAAATACAAAGTTTTTTTTCACTACAGTTGTTAAGATTGTATGACTTACAATGAAAATATGTTGTCTTAAATGTACTTTTCATTAGTGGTCTCAGACTTTTGGCCATGACTGTATATATTATGTATTATATGCTGCATTAAATTGGACAGACTGTATTGTAAGCAGGCATTAGGATATAATGTTTGTTTTCATTTCTATTGCTGTTTATTCGTCCTTTAATCCTGTATAACTGCATCATTACAGAGCTGATATTGTGGTCCATAATGCAATATCAGTATAAAATTAAAATGTCTAGCACTTTGCCACGGTAAAAATAGCAGACAAAGAAAACAAAACAAATCTAAAAGTTTGAGCCATCCACCACTCTGATCATCTTCCAGCCACATGGAATGATTATGTAATGGAAATGGTTAGTGCTTAGCATGAGAAGCACAGCTACCCCACTGATTAATAAGAACGCACGCACAAGTGGTAATGCAAAAAGGTGCAAACTTGAAACAAAGGCGCCATCACTTTAATTAAACTTGATAATAACGAGCACTAATGTATTCACAGTCTATTATGCAGCCCCTTGATAGTACTAAGGACTTTTGGCAGTGTGAGAAAGAAGAGGGCTAAGAGAGATTTCATTTAAGGATCTTCTACAGATATGGTCAAATCAGTAGCTCTGTATCATAATAAACTGTCCGTCATCTCTACATTTAAGATTTCATATGATTTAATATTCTATTAGCCTAAATATTTAGCCTAGCAATCTATGTGATCAAAATATTGTAAACAGACAATTTGTGACTATTTCTAATATTTAACATTTTGAATACAAATGTCTTTATTCAAGGGGTCTAAACTGTGTGGAACAAAATTCCAATAAACAAGTTTGATCTATTGCATCAAATTCCTTGATCATTTCTTATCCCCTTAATTCCTTAATTTCTACTATATCTTACTGAAAAGCCATATACAGTGCATCAATGTACTTTTAATCAGACATATGAGTGCACTATAACTATCAGTGCCAATAGAAAATCAGTATACCCCTTTGAAATAATCTCTTGTGTGTCCTACAGCCTGAAATCCTACATTTAAGAATTATCACACTGAATTCAAGGCTCTGATTTGGTACTTCCTATTCTTAGTGTGTCTTTTGTGTATGTTTTGTCTTTAGGTTCATATGCTGAAAGGTGAATCATCTGCCCATCTTAAGTTACTTAAGGCCACATGTTTTCGCCAAGAATAATTCACGGCATCCACTGTGATCATCCTGACCAACTGCCAACTGAAGGAAAAGCACAAAAACCCACAATATAATGTTCCCACTACCATATTTAACAGCAGCTATGGTACATCTGGTGTTTGGTTGTTGCCAAAGAAAAGTGTATGGATTTCAGTCCAGAATGTCTCATATGACCTTAAAACTTTTTACCACATTGCACTAGAAGCAAAAATGAGAATCAGCGTGACATTTTCTCAGAAGACACTCTTTTCTTGACATGCTGTCATACACGACAGCTTTGTGTAAAGCTAGTGAGACTGCTGTCAGAAGCACAGACTCAGTCAAAAATACCACTGGTGGTAGCTTTCCTAATCAATGAACTCCTGGCTCCGTACAGTTTAGAGAGATGCCATCATAGGCATTTACCTTCAAAAGAATTCTCTGAATGGTACTCTGACGAAAAATTTAAATTAGTGAAATCCTCATGGAAAAGCTTTTTTTCTGAAGGTTTTATTCTAAAGTAATCAAAATGTCTGCAATTGATGTCAGGTGGGGAGGTGGGGAGGTGGCCCCAGCCTGGTGTATATTTTGGAATGTGAGTGGTTGTACCATAACCTGTCTGATCACTTATCTAAGCCGGGTATTTTACCAGTCAAATTTAATAATTAGTCATAATTCAGAAAAATATATTTTCCCTTTGATGTACAGGGTCATAATGTGTAAATACAACTGGAGAAGGTAAGATTTGACAAAAGCAGGTTGGCAGGGTATGTGATTTTCAACAGGTATTGTACTTCTCTTACTACTGGTCAGTACAGTCCAGCACAGCAATAACTACTGCACATAGGACACATTGCAGTTCATTATTCCAATGGTCTAGTAATTTTCAGTTTCTAATCTGAAAAAGCCAGGTCATTATGCAATTCAAAATAAAGATAATAGACAGAAAAATTGGATCTAAAAATTGACAAGTGAATCAACAAATTTACTCAATGTTTCTAATGGATTGGTTTTAAAAAGGATTTGCACCATATGTCAAACATGGACAAGAGAATAAACAAAGAGAAAAAATATTTGCTCACCCATCCATATTATCTGAATCAGGTGTTCCAATCACTTCCATGGCGACAGGTGTATAAAATTAAGCACCTAGGTATGCAGACTGTTTTCACAAACATTTGTGAAAGAATGGGTCGCTCTCAGGAGTTCAGTGAATTCCAGGGTGGAACTGTGATAGGATGCCACCTGTGCAACAAATTCAGTTGTGTAATTTCCTTGCTCCTAAATATTCCACAGTCAACTGTCAGCTGTATTATAAGAAAATGGTAGTGTTTGGGAACGATCGCAACGCAGCCACGAAGTGTTAGGCCATGTAAACTGATGGAGCGGGGTCAGCGAATGCTGAAGCGAAAAGGACGCCAACTTTCTGTAGAGTCAATCAGTACAGACCTCCAAACTTCCAAGCCATAAATCACCAAGTGCAATGCAAAGCGTTGGATACCGTGGTGTAAAGCACTCCCCCAATGGACTCTAGAGTAGTGCAGGTGCGTTCTCTGGAGTGACGAATTGCGCTTCTCCATCTGACAATCATATGGATGAGTCTGGGTTTGGTGGTTGCCAGGAGAACGGTACTTCTCTGACTGCATTGTGCGAAGTGTAAAGTTTGATGGAGGGGGGATTATGGTTTGGGGTTGTTTTTCAGGAGCTGGGCTTGGCCCCTTATTTCCAGTGAAAGGAACTCTGAATGCTTCAGAATACCAAGACATTTTGGACAATTCCATGCTCCCTACTTTGTTAGAACAGTTTGGCTCCTTTCTCTTCCAACATGACTGTGCATCCGTGCACAAAGCAAGGTCCATAAAGACATGGATGGCAGAGTCTGGATGAACTTATCTGGCCTGCACAGAAAGATGAATTAGAGCGAGAGCCAGACTGTGCGCCAGGCCTTCTCGTCCAACATCCGTATCAGACCTCATAAATGCGCTCCTGGAAGAATGGTCAAAAATCCCCATAAACACACTCATAAACCTTGTGGACAGCCTTCCCAGAAGAGTTGAAGCTGTTCTAGCTGCAAAGGGTGAGCCAACGTCATATTGGAAGCTATGGATTAGGAATGGGATGTATATATATATATATATATATATATATATATATACATAGTATCTCACAAATGTGAGTACAATTTTACATTTACATTTACATTTTACATTTTTTACATTTACATTTACATTTTTGTAAGTATTATATTATATCTTTTCATAGGACAACAATGTAGATATGACACTTGGATACAATGTAATCTACAGCTTTTATAACAGTGTAAATTTGCTGTGCCCTCAAAATCACTCAACACACAATCATTAATGTCTATACCACTGGCAATTTAGTACACCCTTAATTGAAAATGGCCAATTTGTGCCCAAAGTGTCAATACTTTGTGTGGCCACCAGTATTTTCCAGCACTGCCATAAATCTCTTGGGCATGAAGTTCAAGATCATGCTCTGATTCAGTATTTGTCACAGTACATGTTTTCATTCATGGTTCCCTCAATGAACTGTAGCTCCCCTTAGCCAGCAGCACTCATGCATCCCCAAACCATGACAATCCCACCACCATGCTTGACTGTAGGCAAGACACACTTCTCCTTGTACTCCTCACCTGGTTGCTGCCACACACACTTGGCACCATCTGAACCAAATAAATTTATCTTGGTCTTATCAGACCACAGTAACCCATGTCCTTTATCTTCAGCAAACTGTTTGCAGGCTTTTTGGGGATCATCTTTAGTAGAGACTTTGTTCTTGGATGACAGCCATGCACTGCAGCAATGCTGGCAGCATTCCTATGTCTATTTTCAAATTTTTCATCCTTAGGATATATAACTTTGAGCATGTACACTCAACTTCTGTGGTTGACCATGGTGAGGCTGTTCTGAGAGAAATCTGTCCTGGTTAAACCACTGTATGGTCTTGCTGCAGCTCACTTTCAGGGTGTTGGAAAACTTCTTGTAGCCTAGGCCATTTTTATTTAGAGCAACAAGAATTTTTTTCAGATCCTCAGAGAGCTCTGTGCCATGAAGTACGATGTTGAACTTCCAGTGACCAGTATGAGAGAGTGTGAGAGCAATAACAGCAAATTTAACACACATGCTCCCCATTTACACCTGAGAACTTGTAAGCTAACGAGTGACATGATACCGGGAGGGGAAATGGCTAATTGGACCAATTTGCCCAATTTCACTTAGGGGTGTACTCACTTTTGTTGCCAGCAATTTAGACATTAATAGATGTGTTGAGTTATTTTGAGGGCGCAGCAAATTTACACAAATTATACACGCTGGGCTAACCAAATAAGTCCAGCTACCTGCAATTCTGTGGTCCCTGACAGTAAACTCTGCTTTTCTCTGTAAACAGTTGATGGATTATGCAAGTAAAGACATTATTCATAAATGTAGTAACTCAAATGTTTCTTATTGTACACAAGCGCAAGAGACATTATTGGCGGTTGGACAGCAAGAGCATTACTCTCTTCCAGAATGATACTGGCAGTAAATACTATAAGGTATGAAGAACAAGTTTACTTTCCTAAAAGTGATTTTGCATTTTAGTGCATAAACTGATTGCTTACTTAGCATGAATATTAAAATATTGTATTCATCATATTATAAATATGATAGTTTAATTTTTTTCCCTATACTGATGGTTAACCATAACACAAAATTTTCCTTCAGGAAATCCCTTTATCTGAGATCCTGTCTCTAGAGCCAGCCAAGAACTTCAGTCTGATTCCTGATGCTAACCCACACTGTTTTGAGATTGCCACCGCCACACTGGTATACTTTGTTGGAGAAAATCTGTCTGCAGAGGAATGCGCACTGAGCCATGGCAGCGTGCTGATCAGCGGAACCGGGCAGGATGTGGCCCACATGTGGCAAACGGCAATCCAGCATGCCCTCATGCCTGCTATCTCCAAGGGCATGGCTCATGGCAGCAGACATAGTCACCACAGTATGACCTTTATTGTCATGTTTTCTTTCATTTTGTCTCAGTGCAAAAAATTGTAGGTATTATACTGAAAAACACATTTTTTAATAAAATTTATCAAATAGCTAGTTTAATAAATTATTCTGAAGATCATTGAGGGTTTAATCTGATATATACAATGCTCACAAAACTCACAAAAAATGGATATTTCATATGGGAATATTTCATTTTGAAATAATTTTCATGAGAAATATATTTGTACGGTTGGCTTTTCAAGGTCAGAATGAATTTTCTCAGCAGTGCATTGCAGTGAACTAATTATACTGCATTTAATAGGTCAATGGAATGCAAAAATTAGTGGTAATTGCACACCTTTTAATGCATTTTTAATCAATTGAACTACATGTATGATCTAGAGCCCAGCTTTTTTCACACTTATATAAAATTAATGATCATTTATGAAATTACCTTACAGTTTGTAAGTATACTCCCAAATCAGAAAAAGTGTGTGGACAGTATGAAAATGCTTGCTTGCTGTGGTCAACTTTATTTTGTTTCTTAATTAACATCCGTTTATTTCAGGCCTGCATTTTAGGCATAGTGATGAGGTCAAAATATTAAATAGTAATGCTATTTCAAACAGGTGATGTCAACGTCTGATTGTAATCATGGCTTAATACAAAAGCAGCATCCACAAAAGGCTGGAAAGAGTCCCTGAATTCATGATAATCCATTCATGAGTATTTGATGAGCAAGGGCAGGCTAAAGATATCCAGTTTGTCAACAAATGTATGAGACACTCTTTTAACCTGAGATGTTTAAAACCATTGTTCCTAAAAAAAGAGTTGTTTCTAAAAGAAAGAGTTGACTGCATATTTCTTCATTTACAGTGTATAATATAATTTGAAAGGATTTAAACCTAAACGGAATACTTGTAGTCTCTTATTCCTAATGGCACTGCATCAGTTATTCTACAAGATAATGCAAATCCAAATGCTGAAGGGATTCCATTCTATTTCTATACAACTTATAGTTATAAATACATTATCATTGTGCTTTAAACATGCTTAGTATTTAAGGATATTCTGATGTTCTTCAGCTCAGACTTGGATGTAAAGTTTAATTCAATTAAATTCAGATTTATTTCTATAGCGCTTTTTACAATGGTGCATTGTTTCAAAGCAGCTTTACAATCTAATATTATCTTAAAAGGCCAATTCCAGATTGAGCAAGGCTAGGGCGACAGTGGAAAAACTCAATTCAATTCAATTCAATTTTATTTATATAGCACTTTTTACAATGTAGCATTGTCTCAAAGCAGCTTTACAGTAA